>PVIU01003406.1:0-145836 GCA_004026605.1 Ondatra zibethicus | reverse complement strand
CACGCCTTTAATCCCAGCACTCGGGAGGCAGAGGCAGGCGGATCTCTGTGAGTTTGAGGCCAGCCTGGTCTACAAGAGCTAGTTCCAGGACAGCCAAGTCTACACAAAGAAACCTTGTCTTGAAAAACTCAAATCAAACCAAACAAACAAAGCATCAAACTTAAGAGTTTTTTCAACTGTACTCCGCTTATGAAGTTAAGTGGGTTGATCTAGCCTAAACTGGTTTTGAATCCATGCAAAGTAAGACAAAATGTGCACTTAAAGTGGACTGTTAGGGAAGGATCCCTACTCACCAAGCTATGCCAACACACAGTTGGAGGTACACAAGATTACAAATGAGATACATAAAAATGCGTATAATAGAAAAATGGTTATATAATTTGTTCTGTCAGTCACAATAGAGAATGTCCTCATAGTATGACCCTAATAACCAAACTCCTGAGACTCCTGACCCCTGATAGGAGGCCCACAGTCAAGTACTTTCCCTCGTGCCCTGAGGTTGCCCCTGACAGGAATCCAACCTGTCTTACCATCTGCTTTCAAAAACGTTAGTCTGCTACTTTTCAAAATCCAAGTGACTCTGTATAAAAAGCCAAGAATCTGGCAACACCTAGCCCAGATCTGGGTCACTGTTACCAGTCCACGGATAGACGTGTCTAATCAGTACATGGCTATAAGATTTGAACTGTTTGGCTTGTAACTTCAAAGAGAAGTTCTAACAACCAAATTGCTGAAAGGATTTAAAGATCTGATAAAAACTCATTTTTCTCTGGGCTGGTGAGATTGCTAAGTGGGAGGAAGAAGCCCTGAGTTTGAGCCCCAGGACCTACAACGTGGAAAGAGAATGGGCTTCCACAGGTGTCTTCTGTCCTCCACATTCATGCCCTGCCACTCTTAACCACTGAGCCATCTCTCCAGCCCCTGGTTATGATTTTTTTCTCTCCATAATGCATTTGTCATCACTGTGTAAAGTAACTGAGACAGGGCAAAGTAAAGGTGCCTGGCCCATGCAAGCCTGGTGATCTGACTTCAATCCCTGGAAGCCATGTAAATTCAGTAAGAGAAAACTAATTCCATGAAATAGCACTCTAGTCTTCACGTATGTGTTGAGGCACACATGCCCCAACCCTTACATCATTTATATACACATACCCTTCGATTAAAAAAACAAAACAAAACAAAAAAAACTGGGTAATTTACCCACTCCAAATAGGATATTATAACGTAGTCTTGGCTGGCCTGGAACACACTATATGGATTAGGCTGGTCGCAAACTCCTTAACTCCTTGCTCCTGTTGTCTGAGTGCCAGGAATACAGGTGTGCACCACCATACCCAGCTCTAAATTAAATTTTTTATTTAACGTGTATTTTGCCTGCATGCATATATACCCTGTGCATGAAGTGTCCATGGAGACCAGAAGCGTGCACTGGATCTCCTAGAACTGGAGTTACATAGTGGCAGTGTGCCACTATGGTTCCTAGGGTGCTAGGAAGTGAACCTGGGTCCTCTCGAAAGTTAGCCAATGCTCCCAAAGTAATTAAAATGGTCATTTTTGAATAATTTTATAGAATTAAGAATAAGTCTTCCCAGATAGACTGTGGTGGCACAAGAATTTTATACCAGCACTAGGGAGGCAGAGGCAGGTAATCTCTCTGAGTTTGAGGTCAGCTTGGCTACTAAGAGTTCCAGGACAGCCAGGGCTACACAGAGAGACCCTGCCTCAAAAAACAAAACAACAAAAGAATAAGTCTTCCCATGCCTTACCAGACTTAATATTCCCATCATCTCTGCAGATGCCACTCCAACGGGTGTACAATGATGTTGAGTGGATGTCACGGTTGTGCTTTACTTCTTCCTGTTTCTGATGAATCTTTTCCCAGTTTCGGACCAAGAACACATGATGCTTTAATATAAAGTTTCTGCAAGAAAAGAGTGGGGTGTTCCTTAATAATCCAATAAGACTTTATTACATGTTCACTCTCCATTGCTGCTAAGTGATATAGGTAGGTGTACAGAACAGTGACTAGGGGTCTGGAGCTTTTTTGGATTTTGATTTTTTCGAGACAGGGTTCCTGTATAGCAGTCCTTGCTGTCGTGGAACTAGCTCTGTAGACCAGGCTGGCCTCAAACTCCTAAGACCTGGGATTAAAGGTGTGCGCCATCACTGCTTGCTTGAGTTTGAAGCTTTTAAAGACGATTACAGAACTGGGCGCTGACACTTCACATTGGTTATCTGAGCACTTAGGGGACACAGACTTGAAAGCCTACTTGGGGGCTGGAGAGATGGCTCAGAGGTTAAGAGCACTAGCTATTCTTCCAGAGGTCATGAATTCAATTCCCAGCAACCACATGGTGCCTCCCAGGTGCCTAAGATGAGATCTGGTGCCCTCTTCTGGCATACAGGCATGCAGAATGCTGTATACATAATAAATAAATAGACAGACAGACAGACAGACAGACAGACAGACAGACAGATAGATAGATAGATAAATCTTAAAAAAAAAAAAAAGAAAGACTACTTGGGCAGGAGAGTGTGACTTGCAAAACAACTAAATACCATTTTCCTATATTATCTTCAAACATTTGGTAAGGAAACCAGATCAGATTTGTAACGTTGTACAAATCTTGTTTTGTTTACGGTCCTGAATTTACTATTATAGTCTAGGCTGAACTCAAATCATGTAACCTTCTAGTTTCAGGTTTCCAACTCCTAAGAATACAGAAGTATACCAGAACATCCAGCTCTTTATACAAATTGGGTGGTTTCGTTTATTTATTCAAGTCAGGCATGGTGGCACACTCCTTTATCCTAACACTTGGGAGGTAGAGGCCAGCCTGGCCTATAGAGTGAGGTCAAGGACAGCGAGGGCTATGCAGAGAAACCCTGTCTTGAAAACTAAACCAAACCAAACCAAACAAACAAATTAATTTATTCACAAATTTATTTTGAGATAGTCTCACTGTAGCTCTGGCTGATTTGAAACTCTCTATAGACCAGGCTGGTCTGGAACTCACAGATTTTGTCTGCCTCTGCCTCCCAAGTGTGAATTAAAGACGTGCACCACCATACCCAGCCTATTTATTTTTATTTTATTTGTTTGAATGTTTTGTCAAGTACATATGTAACATGCATATGCTGTGCTCATAGAGGTTAAGAGAGGGCACATGCATGCATGAACATGTATATGCAGTGCTCATAGAGATCAGAAGAGAGGGCAACTGAACTTTTAAACTAAGATTATAGATAGTTGTGAGCCATTGGATGGGTGATAGAAACCAAATCCTGAACCTCAGTAAAAAAAAAAAAATTGCTCTTAACCACTAGCCACGGCTCTAGCCCTTTAATATATTTATAGTGGGTCTGTGTGCGTGTGTGTGTATGCATGTATGATATGCATATAGGTAGTGTGAGGGCCACAGTGACTACTTGGAGGTCACAGGACATCTTGTGAAGTCAGTTCTCTCCTTCCACTTTTATAAGGGTTCTGGGGAATATAACTTAAATCATCAGGCAAGTGCCTTTATTTCCTGAGCCATTTTGTTTTCTTTTCGGTTTTTCGAGACAGGGTTTCTCTGTGGTTTTGGTGTCTGTCCTGGAACTAGCTCTTATAGACCAGGCTGGCCTCGAACTCACAGATATCCTCCTGCCTCTGCCTCCCGAGTGCTGGGATTAAAGGCATGCGCCACCACCACCTGGCTGTTTTTTTTTTTTTTTTCTTCTTCTCCTGAGCCATTTCAACAGCCCTGACTGTTATGATCTGTTGGCCTGGTATGTCACCTGGGTACCCCGTTCCTTTAAGAGACAAGCCCCACCCACTCCCAACTCCCCTTCTGCAGAGGCAAGCAGGCCTCCTCCAGCCTGAGCTCCCTCTCCTGAAGAGGTAACTTCTGCTATCTATCTCTCTCCCTTTCCCTCTTCTTCCCCCTTCCCTTGTCCCTCCATAACACCCTGAATAAACCCTATACCCAAACTCTGTTTGCATGGTCTATCTGTCTGTCTCTCACCCACTGCAGTTTCCCATCCACCAAGGCCTCAGGGGACTCCCCGAGACCTCTGGTCACCGCCACCGCCACCCCTCATGGGACCATCCCTCGTGGGACACCTGCCCATCGTGAGACCAGTCCCCCACCACTATATCTTTGGGATTAAACTGGAGGGGGGGGTCAGAGGCAGGCAGATCTCTGTGAGTTCGAGACCAGCCTGGTCTACGAGAGCTAGTTCCAGGACAGGCTCCAAAGCTACACAGAGAAACCTTGTCTCGAAAAACAAAACAAACAAACAAAAAAAGAAAGTATTCAAACCCATTGAGCCATCTAGCCATCTGACTAAATCTTTTCTTTCCTTTTGATAGGGATAGTTCTTATCAGAATAAGCAATGGCTCTTAACTGCTGAGCCACCTTTTCTAGCCTCAAACTTAGCTTTCTTTCTTTCTTTTTGGAGACATGATGTTTATATGTAGTTTGCCTGCCTCTACCTCTAGAGTGCTGGCATTAAAGGTTTGTAGCCAAGCCTGGATCGAGCCTAACTTTTATTTATGTTTAAATTTTTATTTATCTGTGTGTGTATTATGTGACACGTATGAGCAGGAAACTGAGGCCCTGGTTTAAAACATCAAAATGATGATACAGACATACAAATCAATGTTTTTCCTCTATGTGTACTGCGGATCAAATTATGTAAATTCTACATGTTAGCAGTGTATTGACTTCTGACCACTTATATTCTTATTTATTTGTGTGTTTATTTCTAGGTTCTATATCTTTTTTTTAGATTTATTTATTATGTGTACAATGTTCTGCCTGCATGTATGCCTGCAGGCCAAAAGGCGGCACCAGACTTATTACAAATGGTTGTGAGTCATCTTATGGTTGATGGAAAATAAACTCAGGACCTCTGGAAGAGTAGTCAGCCCTCTTAACCTCTGAGTCATCTCTCCAGCCCTATTTCTAGATTCTCATGATGTCACTTTGATTGGCTTGTAGAAAGGGTTGGTCTAAAACTCACAGAGATCCATTTGGTTCTGCCTCCACCTTTCATGCCTTAGTGCTGGCATTAAATGCATGCACTACCATGACCAGTTCCTACATTATTTTTTTTTATGTGTATGGTTTTCTGCCTGTATGCTTATCTGTGCTCCACATAAATGCTCCGTGCCTGTGAAGGTCAGAAGAGGGCATTATTTCCCATGGAACTGGAAATACAAATAGTTGCGAGCCACCATATGGGCGGTAGGAACTGAACCCGGGTCCTCTGGAAGAGCAGTCAGTGCTCTTAACCACTGAGCTATATATCTCTAGTACCCTATATTCTTTTTTTTTTTTTTTTTTTTTTTTTAGACAGGATGTGGTGGAAAGAAAATGGTCCCTAAAGGGAGCAGCACTATTAGAGGTGTGGCTTTGTTATAGTAGGTGTGGCCTTGTTGGAGGAAGAGTGTCACTAAGAGAGTGGGCCTTGAGGTCTCCTATGCTCAAGTTACTCCCATGACACAGACCGTTTTCTGCTGCCTGTAAGATCTTTCAGCTACTTCTCCAGCACCCTGTCTGAGTGCATAGCGCCATGTCCTACGACTATAATGAACCGAATCTCTGAAACTGTAAGTCGACACCTCAATTAAATGTTCTCCTTTATATGAGTTAACATGCCATGTTGTCTCTTGACAGCAATGGAAGCCCTAAATAAGACACTGTCACTGTGATAAAGCACCAGGACCCAAAACAACCTGGGGAGAAAAAGGCTTATTGGGCTTACAGGTTACAGTTCATCATCGGGAGCGAGCCAAGGAGGACTGCTGCTCACTGGCTTGCTTCCCATCGTCACTCCCTCACTCCTGCTTTTTTATAGGAAACAGGATCCAGGCGTATGCCACCGCCCCAATTAAGTGCTTTCCTTTGTAAGAGTTACGGTGACTGGGCAGTGGTGGCTCACGCCTTTAATCCCAGCACTTGGGAGGCAGAGGCAGGCGGATCTCTGTGAGTTCAAGGCCAGCCTGGTCTATAAGAGCTAGTTCCAGGATAGTCTCCAAAGTTACAGAAAAACCGTCTCGAAAAAACCAAACCAAACCAAATAAAAAAAGAACCCTGTGTAGGCAGCACTCTAGGCCAGTGGTTCTCAACCTTCCTAATGCTCTGAGTCTTTAATACAGCTCCTAATGGTTGTGCTGACCCCAACCATGAACTTACAACTGTAATTTTGCTACTGTTATGAATTGTAGTGTAATATCTGTGTTTTCCAATGGTTACTGCGGTTATGGTGTTTCTTCATAGCAATAGAAACCCTAACCAAGACACAGGGTTTCTCTGTATAGCCCTGGCTGTCCTTGAATGTGCTCTGTAAACCAGACTGGCCCCAAACTAGAGCTCTGCCTGTCTAAGCCTCTTGAGTGCTGGGACTTTTAGTCTGCACCACCACCACCTGTGTTCCCTATATTAATTTCTTTCTTTTTCTTTTTTCTTTTTGGTTTTCGAGACAGGGTTTCAGTGTAGCTATGGAGCCTGTCCTGTAACTAGCTCTTGTAGACCAGGTTGTGTGCCACGACCGCCCGGCTATTATTATTATTATTATTTTTTACAAGCAACACTAAATGGACTCAAGTCCTCTGGAAGGGCATCTAGTGCTCTTAATCTTTGGGCCATCTCTCCAGCCCATAATTCTTTTTTTTTTTAATTTATTATGTATACATTATTCTCTCTGTGTGTATGCCTGTAGGCCAGAAGAGGGCACCAGACCCCATTACAGATGGTTGTGAGCCACTATGTGGTTGCTGGGAATTGAACTCAGGACCTTTGGAAGAGCAGCCAGTGCTCTTAACCTCTGAGCCATCTCTCCAACCCCAGCCCATAATTCTTTTTTTTTTTTTTTTTTTTTTTACGAGCCATCTTTTGGAGGAGACCATAATTCTTAAAGGAAGGTATTATATAGCAGTTGGTATAACAACTATAGCAATAATTATGTAGTGATAAATAATAGTATGAGATGTTTATAATACCTGTAGAATAAAATGAAAATATCTTTGAATATTGGTAACAAAGTCATGGATATTGCTAATTTTTCTTTGAGTCAGGTTCTCATGAAGCCCAGACTGGCCCTGATCTCAATATAGCCAATGATGGCCTTGAACTCCTACTTTCCTGTCTCTGTCACCACAGAGCTCAATCACTGCAGGAATGTACCACCATGCTCGGCTTAAATTTCTTTTTAAGAATATGCACAGCTGGGTATGGTTTCTATGTGTTACTTATTTTTTTTATTGCGCTATATACAAGTATGATTTTTAAACATACACCTACCTTTAATTTCAGCACTTGGTGGCAGAGGCAGGTGGATCTCTGAGTTTGAGGAAAGCCTGGTCTACAGAGTGAATTTTAGGTCAATCTTAGCTACACAGTGAGATCCTGTATAAAAACAAAAACAAAAGCACACACACCTTTCCAATAGTTGAATTAAGATCTCATGTAGAAAACAAAGCAAATTCATGAAGTTTAGCAATATTTTAAGTTGACAAGCAAGTCGCATAAAACTTTTTTATTTTTTAATTTTTTTTTGGTTTTTCGAGACAAGGTTTCTCTGTGGCTTTGGAGCCTGTCCTGGAACTTGCTCTTGTAGACCAGGCTGGTCTCGAACTCACAGAGATCCGCCTGCCTCTGCTTCCCGAGTGCTGGGAATTAAAGGCGTGCGCCACCACCGCCTGGCAACAGAAAACTTTTTAAAGTCATTTAAAAATAACTCAATATTAAAAACCGTTTTTACCTCTCTCTATTGGACATTGGCTTCATCTGTAATTGTGGAGTCAATCTTGTTGGGGTATTGATGTTTTCGCTGGGCTCTTCAGAGGGATGGCCTCTCTAAAAATTCATGTGGGTGAGAGCACAAGGAGAAAAAAAAAGAATAAATCAGATATCATCTCTAAAACTGTAAAGCCAATATTAAGATGCAACCCTTTGGTGAACGTTATTCTAGAGTAAGTGACTGAAGGGGACTCAGAGCAGTGGTTAGGGAAACCCATGAGATCATGATTCACCCTTTTCTTCAGCTTGTGTTTAGACTTCCTCTTCTCTTTTGACCGTCCATACTTTTTATGTGTGCTCACAGGCTGGCTGCTTTTATGGCTAGTGAGTCCATTCACTCGCTGACTTTTGCCTCCGATGATTCCTCTACACTTCTCAAAACCACATTTACAAAGTTGCTGTAAGGAAAGAGAATATTTTTTAACCCTGTATATATCTTTTTTATAAGTTCACAGAGGGTGTGTCCTAAGGACTTGGATCCCCTAAAGTTTTAAGCATGAATCAAGGACTTTAAATGCCAATATGCAAATAATCAATTGAAGTATACTTTGGTGGCCCATCCCTATAATCTTAGCATTTGGTAGATGGAGGCAGGAAGACCTGGAGTTTACAACACAGCATATCTGAGGGAAGCCTGACTCCAACGAACCAGAAGGAAGAAAGAGGAGAAGAGGAAAGTGAGGGAAGTGACTGATAAGAATCACTGAAGTAATGATGCACGCCTATAATCTTGGCACTCTACAGGTAAATCAGAACACCCAAGGCCACAAATTACGTTTGGGGATCAGCCTGGGATACCTCAGGTTACAAACCAATCAACCCACAAGCCAAAGCAAATATAAAACCTGAGAACACTGGCACATGCTATAATCCTACTTGGAAGGTAGGAGAAGGACTGCTACAGGTTCGAAACCAGCCTAGTCAACACAGCAAGTTCTAGGCTTGCCAGGGACTATATATAGCAAGACCCTACTCAAAAAAAAAAAAAAAAAAAAAAAAAAAGACATGACTAAAGAACAGCAGCAGAGCAGAGCATTGTGGTCGTCAGAGTTCTGAAACAGTGGGACCTACATCTTAAAAGAGTGAAGAACAGTCTTCTTCAATGTGACTCTCAATGGCTCCCTCTTGAATTCAAATTCTTACCTGTTTTTCAACATTGAAGGAATGAAAGTTGTAATCATAGGTGAGCTCAGTCCCAGCTGGCACATCCTTAAGCGCATAGAGTCCAATACGATATACTCCATTAACAGACCTATCGAGAAAAGAACAAAATTCCAAGTTGGGATTTCTCATCACTTGTATGTGACCCAAGTACCCCACCACTGAACTACAGCCTTGTTCTTTTCCTTTTATTTCTTTTTGAGAGTCTTCTGCCATCATGCTTTTAATTCCAGCACACAGAAGCAGAGGCAGGCAGATCTCTGTGAGCTCTAAACCAACATAGTCTACAGAGTGAGTTCTAGGACAGGCAGAGTTATGTGAGAAACCCCTACCTTGCTTTCACACCCTGAAAAAAAAGAAAAGTATCACTGTGTAGCCCCGGCTGGCCTGGAACTTACTCTGTAGATCAGAATGGCCTCAAACTCAAAGAGATCTGCCAGTCTCTACCTTAAGTGCCTAGATTAAAGATGAACAGCAACAAGTCCAGCTTATTACTATTATTATCATTATTATTTGGCATGGTCTCATGTAAGAGCTTATATTGACCTCAACCTCACTAGGTAGTCAAAGACAACCTTGAACTTTTGATCCTCCTGTCTCCACCTCCTGGGTGCTAAGACTACAGGCCCATGTTACCACACGGGATTTATGAGGTGCTGGTGATTGAACCTAGCCAGGCCTCTGTGCATGTTAGACAATCAACCACTCTTTCAGCTGAGCTTTATCCCCAGACCCTTATTTATTTACACAGCCTCAAATTCCTGGTGACCTATCCTCTTGCTTCAACCTCCCCCAGTGGTGGGATTACAAACGGTTTGGCCTTTGAGAGAGCATCCCTCCTCTCCCACATACCTGCTGCCCCCAAAAGGATCTTTTTCGTAGCCCTAGTTTTCTTTTTTCTTTTTTTTGAGCACAGACCTCAATGTATTTATTGGTGATGTTTCAATCTGTTCACCTGCATAAAACTTATTACCAACAATGCTGTAACAATGTGATTTAATGAAAGCAAATAGTCATCTGCTCAGTTCCCAGAGCTCTGCCTCTCGCCCCCACCAGGCATCTCCGGAGGTTCATTCATAGGAATGCTGAGGACAGAAACATTCAAACCATGCTGCTAGGAAGACAGGGCCTCAGTGCATGCTCACTTTTCCCTGTGAGAGAAATAGTGAGCTGAGAGAATCTTTCTGGGCACTGAGGACAAAGGTGGCATGGGTAAGGCAACAGCTCACTCTCTTTATTTTTGTGTTGCTTGCTTTCTAGAAGCTGCAGCTTTTCAGCTGGCCTCCCAGACTTCTTAAAAAAACTTTCTTTTTATTATTCTTTGTGTCTTTCACATCATGCCTCCTGATTCCACCCATCTCCCTTTTCCCACTCTAACAAAACAAAATAAAATTTAAGAGGAAAAAAGGGGGGGAAGGAAGAAGAAAAAAATCTCATGTAGAAGCTGCAGTGTGACACAGTGGGTCATGCAGCCCTAGTTTTCTTGAACTCTTCAGGGAGACAAGGCTGGCCTTACCATACAAATACTCTCCTGACTTTGCCTACGAGATCATGATGAACACTGAAGAGCTCAGCCCAGATAAGAACTATACAATGAGACACCATCTCAATCAAACAAACAAACAAAAACCTCAACCAAGCGCTGCCCCCAAGACCAAAGAGTGGTAGCACTTTCTAATATTTCCATCATTCTGTGGCAAAGTATGATGCTCAGGAGTATAAGGCCAGCCTTAGTTATAGAGAAAGTCTGAGGTCAGCCTAGAACTTGCCTCAACAAACAAACAAATAAATGAATAATAAATCTTCGAACACCTGATCTTTAATAAAGAAGCAAAAAATATCAAATGGAAAAAAGAAAGCATATTCAATAAGTGGTGCTGGCATAACTGGATATCAACATGTAGAAAAATGAAAACAGACCCATATCCATCACCATGCACAAAACTCAAGTCCAAATGGATCAAAGACCTCAACATAAAGCCAGCCACACTGAACCTTATAGAAGAGAAAGTGGGAAGTACACTTGAACTCATTGGCACAGGGAACCACTTGCTAAATAGAACCCCAGCAGCACAGACACTGAGAGAAACAATTAATAAATGGGACCTCCTGAAACTGAAAAGCTTCTGTAAAGCAAAGGACATGGTGTCTTCTGTAAAGCAAAAGACAAAACGACAGCCTACAGAATGGGAAAAGATCTTCACTAACCCCACATCAGACAGAGGTCTGATCTCCAAAATATACAAAGAACACATAATCCAATAAAAAAAATGGAGTACAGACCTAAACAGAGAACTCTCAACACAGGAATCTAAAATGGCTGAAAGACATTGTTCAACATGTTAGTCATCAGAGAAATGCAAATCAGAACTACTCTGAGATTCCATCCTACACCTGTCAGAATGGCCAAGATCAAAAACACTGATGACAACTTATGCTGGAGAGGTTGTGGGGAAAGGGAACACTTCTGCATTGCTGGTGGGCATGCAAGCTGGTACTACTCTTTTGAATGTCAGTGTGGCAATTTCTCAGAAAATTAGGAAACAACCTTCCTCAAGACCCAATAATACCATTTTTGGGTATATATCCAAAGGATGTTCAATCGTGGCACAAGGACATGTGCTCAACTATGTTCATAGCAGCATTGTTTGTCATAGCCAGAACCTGGAAACAACCTAAATGCCCCTCGATTGAAGAATGGGTAAAAATAATGTGGCCCATTTACACAATGGAGTACTACACAGCAGAAAAAAATAACGACAACTTGAATTTTGCAGGAAAATGGCTAGAACTAGAAAGCATTATTTTGAGTGAGGTAATCCAGACACAGAAAGACAATTATCACATGTACTCACTCATAGGTGGTTTATAAACATAAAGCAAAGAAAAGCAGCCTACAAACCACAATCCCAGAAAACTTAGACAACAATGAGGACACTAAGAGAGACTCACATAGATCTAATCTACATGGGAAGTAGAAAGTATAAAAAGACACGATCTCGCTGGGCAGTGGTGGCGCACTCCTTTAATCCCAGCACTTGGGAGGCAGAGACAGGAGGATCTCTGTGAGTTCGAGGCCAGTCTGGGCTACAAGAGCTAGTTCCAGGACAGGCACCAAAGTTACAGAAAAACCCTGTCTTGAAAAGCCAAAAAAAAAAAAAAAAAAAAAAAAGGACATGATCTCCTGAGTAAATTGGGAGCATGGGGACCTTGGGGGAGGGCTGAAGGGAAAAGGGGAGAGGCAGGGAGGGGAGCAGAGAAAAATGTAGAGCTCAATAAATATCATGGAAAAAAAATAATAAAAGAGAATTGCCTAGTACAGTTGAGGTTCTCGGTTCAATCCCTAGAAAATAAAACAAATCCACATCACACAAAACTGAAAGAAAAAAAGCAAGCAAATCATTTCCTGTGCCACAAATTTTGAGTACATACCTTCCTGAGTTCTTATTGATCTATGTACCTGTATAATCTCTCAGAAAGCTCCTAAGTCAGTACCTATGCCATAAAAGATGTTTTTTTCTGGTCTTTACCACTATGTATTAGTTTTGTCTATTTTGTATTTCAAATAAATGGAATCAGACAATGTAATCTTTAAAAAGAAATATTTTTATTTTATGTGTATGAATGTTGTACCTGTATGCCTGTGGAGGTCAGAGTTGATACCAGAAACCATGGAACTGGAGATACAGATACAGATGGTTGTAAGCTACCATGTGGGTGTTGGAAACTGAACCCAGGTCCTCTGCAAGAGGAACAAGTACTCTTAACTACTGTGCTAGCTCTCCAGTCCTTAAACATTTTGAACTGATGTGTATGTGTGCATCTCTGTGGGAGGGTGTGTACCGTGTGTATAGAGGTACCTGCAGAAGCCAGAACACTGAGTAAGGTTCACAGGAGCTTGTGGTACAGCTAGTTCTAAGCTGCCCTGCATGGGCACTAGAAACTGAACTCCATTCCCTTCAAGAGCAGCAAGGACTCCTAATGGCTGAGTCACCTCCTCAGCCTTTTTTTTTTTTTTCCTCCTTTCTTCAAGACAGGTTCTCTTTGTGCAGCCCTGGCTGTCCTGGAACTTGCTCTGTAGACCAGACTGACTTCAAACTAAGAGCTCCATCTGCTTCTGCCTCCAAAGTGTTGGGATTAAAAGCATGCACCATCACTTCCAGGGCCCTTGCATTTTTGATTGTTTGAGACAGGACCTCACTGTGCAGCTATGGCTGGTCTTGAACAGAGATCCACCTGCCTCTGCCTGATTAAAAGTGTATACCACCAAGCCCAGCAATTTTTTTTTTTAAAAGACAGGGTTTTTCTTTTCTTTTTTTTAATATTTATTTATTATGTATACAATTATCTGCCTGCATGTGTCCCTGCAGACAGAAGTTGGCACCAGATCTTATTACCGGTGGTTATGAACCACCATATGGCTTCTGGGAATTGAACTAAGGACCTCTGGAAGAGCAGTCAATGCTCTTAACCACTGAGCCATCTCTCCAGCCCCAAGACAGGGTTTTTCTATGTAACAGCTCTGGCTATCCTGGAACTTGCTTTGTAGACCAGGCTGGCCTTGAACTCAGAGATCAGCTTGCCTCTGTGGTGCAGAAATTGTGGAAATGGCCAACCAATGACTGGCTCAGCCTGAGACCCATGCCACAAGAGTGAGCCCACATTGCCTGGAGTGTTAGAGACCTAGGATAGAAACAAACACAACTGGAGAAAAGGAAAAAAAAGTCAATGAAATGATGCCTAATGATATTCTGCTATATGATACTCATACATTGGTAACTATCCCAAATTGTCACCAGAGGAGCTTCATCCAGCAACTGGTGGAAACAGATGCAGAGACCCACGGTCAAATATTAGGCTGAGAGGAATCCTACTGCGCGAGCCAGAGGGGTCAAGGACACCACAAGAAAACTCACAGAAGCAACTAATCTGGGCACACAGGAGCTCAGAGTCTGAACCAATAACCAGAGAGCCTGAATGGGGCTGATATAACCCTCTGTATACATGTGACATTGTGTTTTATATATATAATTTTTTTTTTCATTTTACATACCAACCATGGTCACCACCTGCTGTTTGGTCTTCTTGTGGGACTCCTAACAGTGGGAGCAGGGGCTGTCCCTAACAATTTGGCTGGCTTTTGGGAACCTATTCCTTATACTGGGTTGCCTTGTCCAGCCTTGATACAAGGGAGGTACTTATTCCTACTGCAACTTGATATGCCATGCTTTGTTGACACCCACGGGAGGCCTGCCACTTTCTGAACAGAAACAGGAGCGGATGGGGGGAGATAGAAGGAAGATTTGTAGGGGGAAAAATGAGAGGTGAGGAGGGGAAATAGCAAAGACAGCCAGGATATAAAATAAACAAACTTAAAAAAAAAAGAGTGTACCACCACTGCCAGACCCTGTACTTCTTGTTTCTCTGAGATGATACCTCACTAATGTAGCTAACACCCAGGCTGGCCTGCAATTTACCATCCTCTTGCCTTAGCTTCCTAACTACTCAGATTAAAAATGTGCGACATCACACCTGCCTTTTAAAAATTTAACTGATCTTTCTCTCTGTGTGGCATGTAAATGTCATAACCTATACATGGAGGTCAGGACAAACTTGTGGGAGTCAATTCTGTTTTGTCCCCCCCCCCACCATGTGGGTCTCCTGGACTGAACTCTGGTTTGGCAGCAAACATCTTTACCCACTGAACCTATACCCTGGTCTTAGTATGTACACTTGTATACCCAGTCTCTTTCACTCAGTGTCACACTGAATTGTATACATCAGTTTGCACCTTTACACACTGGATAGTTTTCCACTCAAGTTAAAAAAAAAAAACTACCATACTTTATATACCTATTCTACTGCTACTGACAGATTGTAGTTAATAGTTATAATACAAATCTTTCAGGGCAGATGCGATGTTGCCTACCTGAACCTCAGCACCTTGGAGACTAAAGGAGAAGCATCTTGATTTTCACGTTAGCCTAAGATACATAGTGAGACTCTTGCAAAAAGAAGAGAAAACACATCAGAGTTTTATGTGTATATTCTTATACATGTCTTCCATCCCCCCTTTAATTTACTTTTTCATTAGTTTAAATCCACATGGGGGAAAACATCATGAATTCTGCATTCAATGGCCTCTGTGGGAAGGTTGCTTCAGAATTTGGCATATACTACATACTACTGTTTCCATGATTCCAAATTACCTTTTCCCAGATTCTTTTGTTTTTATTTGGTTAACAAACAAAAAGTCTGGAGTCATTGTAAGTCTGAGGCTAGCCTGGTCCATAAGTTCCACACCTTCAGGGCTATGTCAAGAGACCTTGTCTCAAAAAAAAAAAAAAAAAAAGGGAAGGCAGGCGCTCACTATGGCTCCGAGACACTGTTTATAGCCAGCCTGGAAGTCCTGTTCTCAGCAGCTCCTACGGGAGTCAAAGAGCTAGTCATGTCTTCAACATACCTAATGATTTTTGAATGCCATACTCTTATACCAGGAATAGGATGGGGTGCTGGGTTTTTAAGAGGTAATGATATACATTTAAAGAAGTTACACCAATCACATTTCATGAGCAGTTCAACATTATTCCTACTGCTCTATCCTTTTTTGTTATACTTGTTTTCTCTCACTCTGTAGACCAGGATTGCCTGGAAGTTACAACAGAGATCGGCCCACCTCTAACTCCTGAGTTCTGGGATTGAAGGCATGTGCCACCATGTCTAGCTTGCTTTAACATTATTTCATGGACGTTTTGTAATGTCAGTCCTTAGTTCTAGAGATTTTGGAGGGTAGGTCATGGTATCAAATCCCTTGTCTAATTTTTACTTAAGGTTTCATGAAGCCCAACCTGTTCTTGAATTTCAGACTCTTGATTTGTCTGTCTCCATCTCGAGGGTTGGGATGACAGGTATATTTTACCACATCTAGCCTATCTTTCCCTTTTACGTTATTTATTCTTTCATTTGATAAAAAATGGGGAAGCCAGAGAGATGGCTCGGTGATTATGAGCACTTGCTGCTTGCTTGTGGAATCCAAGTTCAGTTCCTAGCATGCAAGTCAGGCAGCTCCAGCTCAGCTCAAAGGATCTGACACCTTTCTGGACTCTTTGAGAGCTTACACATACTCTAACGTATACACAAATACCACCCTTTCTTTTAAGAAAAGGTATTGTCTTCTTGATTTTACAGCTTCCGAGTAAAAATCAGCCCTTTCTCAGATAAACACATACAAATAAATATGTTGAGTATGCCTTTATTATTTACTTATCGTGCTTTGTGTTTATCTCTGTGCACATAACTTTGTGCCACAAACCATATGCTGGCACCAGGGATCAGCTAGTGGGAGTCAGTTCTCTCCTTCCACCATGTGGGGACCAGGAATTAAACTCACTTCTTAGGCTTGGCAATACTCACCTTTACATGCTGAGCCCTCTTGCTGACCCACTTTAATTGATTTAGGCTTATGTATTGGCTTTTGTGCGCATGTATATATACGTGTGAAGTCCAGAAGCTGACATCCTGTGTCTTCTTCAATTGTCTATCCTCACTTTTTGAAGTTGGAACTCACTAAGTGGTTAGACTGCCTTTACCAAATGAACCACGGATATCTTCCTGTTTCTACTTCCCCAGGAGAGATTATAGGTGTACACCATGGTGCTCAGCTTTTACATGAGCACTAGAGATTAAACTCAGGTTCTAAGAGAAAGCACTTTACCAAAAGCCTCCTGTCTGCCAAGTTACCTCTAACCCCCAGCTTTTAGCATCCTGGTTTATATGGCATCTGGAATTTTCCACTTCTTGCTTCAGTGTCCTAAGCACTGAGATTACAGGTATATACCAGAAAACCCATCACCTTGCATTTCTTTTCTTTTAAAATTTTTTGAGACAGGATTTCTCTGTGTAGCCCTGGTCTGGTTATCCTGGAACTTCCTTTGTAGACCAGGCTGACCTCAAACTCACAGAGATCTGCTTGTCTCTGATTCCTGAGTGCTGGGATTAAAGGAGTTTGCTACTACTGCCCGGCTCACTGTGCATTCTTTAAATTAAGAAAGATTTTTGTTTTTTAGGTTTATCTGTGTGAATGTATGCCATGTTTGTGCAGGTCCTGGGAGAAGTCAGGAAAGGGAGCTGTTCTGCAACAGTAGCAAGCATTCTTAACTGAGGCATCTATCCAGCCCCACCGAAATGGTATTCTTTTTTTCCCCTAAAAATAATTTATTTTTATTTTATGTGCATTGGTGTTTTGCCAGCATGCATGTCTGTGTGAGGGTGTTGGATCCTCTGGAACTGGAGCTACAGACAGTTATGAACTGCCAATGGGGTGCTGGGAAAAGCACCCAGTGCATTTAACCACTGAGCCATCATCTCTCCAGCCTCCTAAATGGTATTCTGTTGATGAACAAAACTGTGTTTACAGGGAAGTGCTGGATTATTTTATGTTAACTTGATACAAGCTAAAGTCATCTGAGAGAAAAGAACCTCAATAAAAAAATGCCTCCAAAAGATCGAACTGTATTCAAGCCTGGAGGGCATTTTTAAATTAGTGACTGAGAGGAGGGCCCAGTCCATTGCGAGTGGTGCCACCCCTGGGCTGGTAGCCCTGGGCTCTATAAAGGAGGCCGAACAAGCCATGATGAGCAAGTTATTAAGCAGCACCCCTCCATGGCCTCTGCGTCAGCACCTGTCCTCCTGCTTGAGTCCCTGCTCTCACTGCTTTTGATGATGAACTGTTACATGGAACTGTGGGTGAAATAAACCCTTTCCTGCCCAAGCTGCTTTTTTTTTTTTTTTTTTTTTTTGGTTTTTTGAGACAGGGTTTCGCTGTAGCTTAGGAGCCTGTCCTGGAGCTAGCTCTTGTAGACCAGGCTGGTCTCGAACTCACAGAAATCCGCCTGCCTCTGCCTCCTGAGTGCTGGGATTAAAGGCATGGGCCACCACCGCTTGGCCCAAGTTGCTTTTGGTCATGATGTTTCATCACAGCAATAGTAGCCCTAATAAGGATAAGGGGTGAGATCAAACTTAGGGCTGTCGTAGTCGTGAGGAGAGTACTCTTAGAAATCAATCCATCCCACTCTTGAATATTTGAGACAGTTTTACTACATAGGCCAATATGGCCTCAGAATCATGAGTCCTCCTGCCTCAAAGTCTGAGTATAGACATGTGTCACCATGCTAAACTTTAGAAATATTAATTTTATCAAACTGAAAAATATTCAATTTGAAAAAAGCATGGTCAATCCTTTTGGAGGTATTTATACCTACCTTCTGTATCTCCCAAGTACAAGAAAATAGCCTGTGTCATCTTTCTGGAAACTGACTGTCACATGCGACTTAGGACAGAAAAATATTAAGGCTTGAAATTTGTTAAGTCCTTACTTTTATTTTTCCATCTAGCTTATTTTTGTTTTCTTCTGTATTTGCCCTGCATTAATTCACATTTAACTTACCATCTTATAATTTTTGAACAGGGTCTTACTCAGATGAATCTAGCTTTCAACCTTTTTTAAAAAAATAATTTTATTTTATCTGTATGGGTGTTTTGCTACATGTATATCTATGTACCACATGCATGCCTGCTGCCTGCAGAGGCCAGAAGTGGGTGTCAGATCCCTTGGAAATAGAATTACAGATAATTGAGAACCACATGGATGCTGGGACTCAAATGCCAATCATCTGGAAAAGCAGCCAATGCTCTTAAGCACTGACCCATTTCTTCAGTCCCATGGCTTTCACTCTTCTTGTCAGTGCTGGGCTGGAATTTAAGGCATGTACTACCATGTCCAGACGAGTTTTATATGTATGTTAGCAATGGGCTTGTCAATTTCCACAAATGATCTATATTTGAACTTATAGGTCAACTTAATAGCACAACATTAAAATTTTTTATGTATGTATGTATACAGGAGGAGGCCAGAGGTGTCAGATCCCGTGAGTTAGAGTTACATGAAGATGTGAGTTGTTTAGTATGGGAACTGAGTTGTACACATTCTTAACCACTGAGCTAACTCTCCAGTGCCTATTAGAATTTTTAAAAGTATGGACTGTTTAATTAATTTGCATGACATCTTTAAGCAAAGCCTACATTAATTTTCTATCATTCCAATTTTAGTATGTATGCTGCTGAAATACTATTACTTTCTTTTATATTATTTTATGTTTAAGGGGCACATCTGCTACAGTGTCTATAGAGGTCAGAGAACAACTTTCAGGAGCTGGCTCTCATCTTCCAATGTAGGAGAAATGAAACTAAGGATGTTTGGCTTTGATGATAAATGCCTTTATCTACTAACCAGCCCTATTTTTTACTCAGAAACATTGTTTTGCATACATGCATATGTGATGGTAATCTCCAGTCCCTCTTCTCTCCTCCCTACTGACTAGACTCCTGGAATGTATAGAACCTCTCAATGAAAGCAGAGATCACTGACTGGCTAGGCTGGTTGGCCAACAAACTTCTGGGAATCTGCTTGTCTTCACTTACCCAGTGCTAGTCACAAACCATGTACCACCATGCCTGGGTTTTGAAATGGGTGCTAGGGATGTGGCAATAGGTTCTCATGTCTGTATACTAGGCACTCTAACCAAGGTTATTTCCTTAGCCACCCTCCCTGCTTTTTTTTTTTTTGAGTCAGTGTCTCACTATATAACCCAAGCCAGTCTCAAAATTTGTAGTGGCCGAGTAGATATGAAGATTGATACCTAGCTCTTGAATAAGACCTATCTGTTCATAAAGTTTTGTTTGGTGGATCTTACCACAAAGGTCTAACTTTCTTTAGATCTATTTTTAGGTATTAAGGACTTTTATTTTTCTAGTACTGAATATGTATGAGTGTTCTGCCTGCTTGTATACATATACATGCACCATATAGGTACTTGGTACTCCCTAAGGTCAGAAAAAGGTGTTGGCTCCCTTGGGACTAGAGTCATAGACCATCGTGAGCTGCTGCATGGACAATGGACCAGGTCCTCTGGAAGAATAGTCAGTGACTGCTGATCCAAGTCCTAGCCTTAAGAAACTAGTCTTTTTTTTTTTTTTAAAGATTTATTTATTTATTACGTATACAATGTTCTGCCTGCATGCATGCCCGCACTTAGTGCCAGAAGAGGACACTAGATCTCATTACAGATGGTTGTGATCCACTGTGTGGTTGCTGAGAATTGAACTTAGGACCTCAGAAGACCAGCCAGTGCTCTTAACCTCTGAGCCACCTCTCCAGCCCAAGAGACTAGTCTTTAATGAAGTTATTATAAAAGTATTGTCTTTTACTTTTATTTAATTTTTTTCTTTATTGAGACTTGGTCTAAACTTGTAGCCCTGGTTAGCATAAACTCTTTATGTAGACCGGGATGGCTTCAAACTCACAAGATTGCTTGCCTCTGCTTCCCAAATGCTAGGATTAAACGTGTGCACCTACATTTGTACTCAGCTGTCTTTTATTTTTAAATAATAAATTTAAAATTATGTGCACGAACATAAAGGAGTGTATACCTTGTGTGTGCAGGTGCCTGGGAAGGCCAGAATGGGACACTGGATTCTCTGACATGAGTGACGGGAACTGAACTTGGGCCCTCTTCAGTCCAAGCGTTACCTTGCACTTGGCTGTTAGCACACTAAAAGTGAAAAACAGTACTGAAATCTCCATATCTATAATCACTATCATTTGTGCCTGAGACAGGGTCCCACGTAGACCAGGGTGGCCTCAGGAGTACAAGATAACTTTAACTTCTGATCCCCTCACCTCCACCCACTGAGGGCTGGGATTATAGGGTTGTACCACAATGTGTAGTTTATGAGTTGCTGGGGATCAAACCTAAGGCTTTGGGCTTCCTAGGCAAGCACTATATTGTTTGGACTGTATTTCAGCCCCAGGTTATTTCTATTTTGTTGGTATGAGTTCTTTGAGACACTGCATCCCATTCTGTTTTTCCCTCCTGTTTTTCACTGCATCACTTAGATAGGGCCTTCACTATGAAGGGGAATTTAAGTTGTTGACAAAAATCTTTAAAGTTTTCAGGTTTGGGCGATTTTTGTTTGTTTGTTTATTGAACATGTGTGAATTGTGCGACTTTATTATGAGTGCAGCACATGAAGATCTCAGAGGAAACCTCCAGACAGTTAATACTCTCCTTTCACAATTTGGGTCCTACGGCTTGAATGACGGTCTTTCAGGCTAGGCAGCAAGTGCCTTTACCCAATAAGCCATCTCACCATAATGATAGCCCTAGTCCCCACCACCTCCCTTTTGAGAAATGGTCTCCTGTACCCAGGTTGGACTTGAATTACATACAATAGGAGCAGAACCTCAAGGTCTGACTGCAAGATGGCTCAGTGGGTACAGATAATTGTACCAAGCCTGGTGACTTGAGTTCAGTCCCTAGGACCCACCTGGTAGAGAGAACTGATGTCTAAAAAGTAGTACCCTGACACCCACGCATGCTCTGTGCCATCACTATGCATACACGATAACAAATAAACAAACACACTGTCATCATCAGATAAAGGGAAAGCTCAAGGCCAGCCTGGGATATAGGGAATCCTATCTCAAAACAAATAAAAACAAAATAAACAAAAAGTATACCTAAGTGTTATTAGTAAAGATATGGGTCTCAAATTTCTTTTGGTACATGATTTTAATTCTAGACTCAATTTCTTAAGGTATGTATATATTCAGAGTTACTAGTTATGATATCATTTTTGAGAAAATGTGTTATTCCCTTTTCCTCTAACTTTTCCTAAATAAATGTATTTAGAGCTGGGTGTAGTGGCATATACCATTAATCCCAGCACTTGGGAAGGTATATCTCTGTGAGTTCAAGGCCAGCCTGGTTTACATACTGAGATCCAGGACATCCAGGAGATCCTGTCTCAAAAACCCAATAAATAAATTAAAAAAAAATTCAAAGCTATGCCAAGTAGTGGTGGTGCATGCCTTTAATACCAGCACACAGAAGACAGAAGCAGACAAAATCTGAGTTCAAGGCCAGCATGAAGAGCAAGTTCCAGGATAGATAGAGTTATACAGAAAAACCCAGTCAAGAAAAACTAACAAAAAAAAAAAGAATTTAAGAAGAATCCATTAATTTATGATAAGCATGAGGTCACATGATTTTAATCCCAGCACTCAGAGGAGGTAGAGGCAGGGGAAATCTCTGCAAGTTCTAAGACAGCCTAGTCTACAGAGAAAGACCATATGTCAAACAAAGATGCTCACTCTCATACCCAGTTCATTTTATTATAATTTTTGAACCATTTATTTTGTATTTGGGCATGTGCATATGTGTGTGCATGTGTGTGTCATGGCACACACGTGGAGGTAGGGGACAATTATTGGGAGCTGTTTTTTTTTCCCCCTTCTACCATGTGGGAAAATCCACGGGAACACGGATCAAATGTCAGGGTTATTTATCAGGCTTGGTAGAAATTTAGATATCATCTTTACTAGCTGAGCAGCCTCACTGTCCTTTTGCTTTTTCTGTTTGTTTTCTTTTTGTGTTAGTCATTCACTTTACAGAGTCCAGCTTCTGTGCTTGCTAGGCGAGGGCTCTATCACAGAGCTCCATCTCAAGTCTCTCAACTTCCTGAAGCGTTTGCTATATTTTGTTTACATAGGGGTGCGGATTTTGTGGATGAATATACTGGTCAAAATTATTACTCATTTAAAACCTGTATTTTTGTGTATGTGAAGTACACCTTAATTTAATAAAATTCATGAAAGAAAAAAGTGAAGCTGTTCTAATTGCGTGCGAGTCCATGTGCATGCCACAGTGTGTGTGTGTGTGTGTGTGTGT
Source organism: Ondatra zibethicus (assembly GCA_004026605.1). Classification (NCBI taxonomy): domain Eukaryota; kingdom Metazoa; phylum Chordata; class Mammalia; order Rodentia; family Cricetidae; genus Ondatra; species Ondatra zibethicus. The sequence goes on along the minus strand of PVIU01003406.1, from coordinate 123,100 downwards.
GTGTGTGTGTGTGTGTGTGTGTGTGTGTGTGTGTAGGTCAGAAGACAACTTGTGGGAGTTGGATCTCTTCTTCCACCATGTGGGTTCTGGAACAATCAAATTCAGATTGACAGGGGAGGTGAGAGGAATCTTACCCTGTGAAGCTGGAGTTACAGGGAGTTGTAAGGCATCCAATATGGATGCTGGGAACCAAACTCAGGTCCTCTGCAAGAGTGGTATATATACTATAAACCACTGGTCACCCTGCCTTGGCTTTCTGAGGGAATGGAATGCAGACATGTCCCATGTTTCTTTTCATTATTTGTATGTATGTGTATGTGTATGTATGTGTCTGTGTGTGGGCATGTGCATGAGGGCAGGTACCAGCAGAAGCAGAGCTGGAACTGCAAGTGCTAGGTATTAAACTCCGTCCTTTGGAAGAGCAGTATGTACTCTTCACCGTTAACTATCTCTCCAGCCCTTCAATATCTCTTTGATAAAATTCTTTTCTTTCTCAATTAGATTTGACCATTTAAGAGAAAGAACCTCATTTCACCTTTTTTTTTTTTTGGGGTCTCTTGTGATAAATCTACTGGAGTAATAAGTAAGTTTGAAATATAGCTTGGCTAAATAAAATGACATACATACAATGTAGTTACTTAACATCCAATAAGCATTCGGTAAGTACTTTAGGATCAGTATTACCATGATTGCTCTATTTTTCTGGTAAGAGTAGTTAGGATAACATAAAGAAACAGCAAAAGCTTACTCTGCATGAAGGACTTGGTAAAATGGAACCTCCCAAGATGCTTTGTGTAAACTGCACGACAGTAGAAAATCAATCTCTGGTACCTTCGATACCTACCGCTCTGCACATTTTGATTCACCTTTTTATGCTTTCTTACCATTTCTGCATTTCACAATTTGGGTCACAGCTGTGGTTGATGAATCTGGCCTCATTTCCCATGCGATAACTGTCAATCACCATTCCACTATCCAGGTTCAAACAGTAATGGTCACTGTGATTATGATACTGTTCAATCATTCTGTTCCTGAAGAAGAGAGAAATAATCAAAATTCGATCACTGACTAAACTGAAGGGCAGCTATTCTCCCCATTATACTATTGATGCCAAATCAGTAATGATTAAAGTAACATAAAAGTTCACTTCTTTAATTCACTATCCTCACCTTGCAGAGTCATCATTTTATCAGAATTTCATTATTTACCTGAATTCTTGTTCGCTGACAACTTCCCCTAGGTATTCTATGATGAACTGGCCAGCTTTCAGGGGTTCTTTGGTTCTAATTCCCCAACCTTTTTCTTCAGCTCGAAATCGTTCCAGACATTGCACCCACTCATGCCTCTGTATCCTTTGGTTACAGCATTGCTCACCACACGGACAAGTGTTAGGGGAACACTCAGCAAAGATCATTCTAGAAAGTAATAATTGTAGTCAATTTACCAAATACATTTTTAATGCACAGATTTTACACCATCAAATTATTTTTAAATGTAATCCATGAAACAACTTTAACAAGAGTAGCTAAGTATTCAAAATGAAAATGACATAATTCAAAAGTTAACTTTCATTATTTTGGAGTTGGATCACACACAATGCTTTACTGTTCTCGTTCTTTTTTGAGTTTTTTTGTTTTGTTTTGTTTTGTTTTTCGAGACAGGGTTTCTCTGTAGCTTTGGAGCCTGTCCTGGAACTAGCTCTTGTAGACCAGGCTGACCTTGAACTCACAGAGATCGGCCTGCCTCTGCCGCCCAAGTGCTGGGATTAAAGGCATGCGCCACCACCACCCGGCCTTTTTTGAGTTTTTCAAGACAAGGATTCTGCTTTGTATTCCTGGATGTTCTGGAACTCTGTAGATGAAGCTAGTCTCAAACCCAAAGATCTACTTGCTTCTACCTCCTGAGTGCTAAGCTCAAAGTCATGGGCTACCATATCCTACTGGGAACATAGATTTAAAAAAACAAAACAAAACAAAAACCCAAGAAAGAACTGCTGAGAGTAGGAAAACATAGTGGGAAATAAAGAGAAAGAAGCCAGGTGGGGGCGCACGCCTTTAATCCCAGCACTTGGGAAGCAGAGGCAGGCGGGTCTGTGAGATCAAGGCCAGTCTGGTCCACCGTGCAAGTTCCAGGCCAACAAGTTTCACAGAGAAACCCTGCCGCGAAAAGAAAGAGAGAGAGAGAAAGAGTCAGAGAGAGAGAGAGAGAGAGAGAAAAGTAGGAAAGGAAAGATCATCACTCCTAAGTAACATTTATTAGCTGTCTGACTGTATATAATGGGGTGAACTATGTGTCATAGCACTTATGTAGATGAAAAGGAGTTGGGCACTTCTTCCAACATGTGGGTGATGAGGACTGAGCTCAGGTCTTCAGCTTGGCATCAAGCAAGTTGACTTGCTGACCAGTCATGCCGGCCTCTGTTATTGATTCCCAAGCTAATCATTGTTGAACACTCCACTAACTTCACACTAAAATCTTGTTTTGTACCCGTTCATGGCCATATATAGACTTTTCCTTTGGCTTTATTTGTTCTATTTTGAGCAAAGTCTTACTATGTAGTTCAGACAGTACTGGAACCTTCTACATAGCATAGCTTGGCCTGCAATGTATCTTTTATATATATATATATATATATATATAGCTTTTTTTATTTTTATACACAAACACACGACACAACTATGTGCACAACTATGAACATAGTTGAGCACATGTCCTTGTGGCACAATTCAGCATCTTTTGGGTATATAGCCAAAAGTGGTATTACTGGGTCTTGAGGAAGGTTGTTTCCTAATTTTCTGAGAAATCGCCACACTGACATCCAAAGGGGTTGTACCAGCTTGCATTCCCACCAGCAATGCAGAAGTGTTCCCTTTTCTCCACAGCCTCTCCAGCATAAGTTGTCAGCAGTGTTCTTGATCTTGGTCATTCTTACACAAAGATAGGGCCTCTTTTTGTAGTCCTGGAACTTGCTATGTATACCAGGCTGACCTTGAACTCACAGAGCTCTACCTGCCTCTGCCTCATTAGTGTAGGGATTAATGGTGTGCACTAACATATCTAGCCCTTGATTTATGTATTTTATGTTACATATGAGTGTTTTGTCTGCATGTATGGATGTACACAATGTGAGTGCTTTGTGCATGCAGGAACCAGGAGGGGGCACTGTATTCCCTGGAACTGAATTTATGGATGTTTGTGAACCACCATGTAGGTTCTGGGAACTCTCTTCCCCCATAAGAGGAACAAGTAACTCTTAACCACTGAGATCCACTTTTGATGTTCTTGACTCAGCCTCCTGAGAGCTGAAATTATAGGCAATTAAAATGAAGCCGAGTGCTCAACATAAAGCCAGCCACACTGAACCTTATAGAAGAGAAAGTGGGAAGTACACTTGAACACATTGGCACAGGGAACCACTTCCTAAATAGAACCCCAGCAGCACAGACACTGAGAGAAACAATTAATAAATGGGACCTCCTGAAACTGAAAAGCTTCTGTAAAGCCAAGGACACACGGTCAACAAGACAAAACGACAGCCTACAGAATGGGAAAAGATCTTCACTAACCCCATATCAGACAGAGGTCTGATCTCCAAAATATACAAAGAACTCAAGAAATTGGACGCCAAAAGATCATATAATCCAATAAAAAAATGGAGTATAGACCTAAACAGAGAACTCTCAACAGAGGAATCTAAAATGGCTGAAAGACACTTAAGGAAATGTTCAACATCCTTAGTCATCAGAAAAATGCAAATCAGAACAACTGTTACACCTATAAGAATTGGCCATGATCAAAAATACTGATGAAAACTTATGCTGGAGAGGCTGTGGGGAAAAGGGAACACTTCTACATTGCTGGTGGGAATAAAAGCTGATACAACCCCTTTGAATGTCAGTGTGGTTATTTCTCTTTTTTTTTTTTTTAAAAAAAACTTTATTTAATGCTCATTGGTATAACAATGTCAGATTCTCTTCAACTTAAGTTACAAACAGCTACGAGCTGCCATGTGGGTGCTGGGAATTGAACTCGGGTCCTCTGGAGGTGCAGTCAGTGCTCTTAACCACTGAGCCATCTCTCCAGCCCCCATATTTCTCAGAAAATAAGGAAACAACCTTCCTTAAGACCCAGTAATACCACTTTTGGGTATATATCCAAAGGATGCTCAATCGTGCCACAAGAACATGTGCTCAACTATGTTCATAGCAGCTTTGTTTGTCATAACCAGAACCTGGAAACAACCTAAACGCCTTTCATCCGAATAATGGATAAGGAAAATGTGATCAATTTACACAATGGACTACTACATAGCAGAAAAAAATAGCGACAGCTTGAATTTTGCAGGAAAATGGCTAGAACTAGAAAACATTATTTTGAGTGAGGTAACCCAGACACAGAAAGACAATTATCACATGTACAACAATATGGACACTAAGAGAGACACATAGATCTAATCTACGTGGAAAATACAAAGTTGAAAAAGACAAGATCTCCTGAGTAAATTGGGAGCATGGGGACCTTGGGGGAGGGTTGAAGAGAAGAAGGGAGAAGCAGGGAGGAGAGCAGAGAAAAATGTAGAGCTCAATTAATATCATGGGTTCCGAGGGATAAAAAAATAAATATATATAAATATTTTTAAATATATAATATAAAAAATGAAGCTGAGCAAAAGATTTTGGATATAACAGACAAACAGGTGTTTATATGTCTTTTGAATGTTTGTTTTTGAAAAATTTCTAAGGTGGTGGGCAAGATGGCTAAGTGGGATAAAGGTCCTTGCTGTATATGCATGCTGATCGAAGTTTGACTGCAAAGACAGAAGATGGAAAGAATCAACTCCACAGAGTTCCCATCAGCTGACCTCTACAAGTGCTCTGAGGCAAACATGACCACAAATATGTACATTATACACAACAATAACAATTTCTAACTTTGGAAGGAGTGGGTCTCACAAGCTAGCACAGGCTAGCTATAGAGTCACACTGTGTGGTCCATTCCTCTTGGCTGCCTTCCTAGCTGTTGGAATTCTAGACATGCATCACCATACCTTTAAAAATTTCTGGATCTTTTTATTTTTTAAGATTGTGTGTATGAGACGCCATGAACCTCCTGCCTGAGACTGACGCTGGTTAGAATCTTTCCTGGGGACACAGGCAGACCAGGATTGAGCCAAGGACCTGACTCAGAGTCCGCAACCTCCGCCGGAACCGGAGAGGGACTGAACCAGTTACCTAAGACACAGAGAAAACAAGCTCCATTAGGAGCAAAAGCCAGGAGCAAACCCAGTCCCGGGACACGAGAGCATCAAGATTGACCCAGCGACCACATCCAGAGCCAACGATCTCCACCGTAACAGGTACAAGAGAGCAACCGCTGAGCAAGTGAGCCAGAGCCAGACTGCTGAGGGTCCCGATGTGAATCTGGGACCTTCAAAGGAGTAGACGTAGGCCAACACCCCCGTGGGTCTGGGCGAGAGTCTAGGAACTCCCAGGAACTGGGAGTGAGTGAGGATGGGTCCTCCTAGGGAATAAGCAGGAACCAGAGATCTTGACGGGGCCAGGCGCGAATCTGGGACCTCGGAGAGAGTTGGCCTGAGCCAGGTACCCTGTGGGTTTGGGCATTGGTTTGGGACATCAAAGGGAATAGACAGGAATCTGGAACCCCTGTGGGTCACAGTGCGAGTTTGAGACCTCTGAGGAAAAAAACGCACAAAATAACATCACCAACGATGAAAACCAAATTAACGGGAGATAACAACCACTGGTCATTATTATCCCTTAATGTAAATGGACTCAACTCACCCATAAAAAGGCACAGGCTAACAGATTGGATACAAAAACAAAACCCATCCCTCTCAGCATACAAAAAACGCATCTCAACGTCAAACACAGACATCGTCTCAAAGTAAAAGGTTGGGGAAAAATTTACCAATCAAATGGACCTAAGAAACAAGCAGGTTTAGCTATCCTAATATCTAACAAAATAGACTTCAAGCTAAAATCAGTCAAAAGAGACAAAGACATTTCATATTAGTCACAGGAAAAATCCATCAAGAGGAAATTTCAATACTGAACATCTATGCCCCAAATACAAGGGCACCTTCATATATGAAAGAAACAATTCAAAAGATGAAATCATATATTAAACCACACATGTTGATAGTGGAAGACTTCAACTCTCCTCTCACCACTGGACAGGTCAATCAGACAAAAAATGAATGGAGAAATAAGAGAACTAACAGATGTTATGACTCAAATGGACTTAACAGACATCTATAGACTATTCCATCCAAGCAGAAAAGAATATACCTTCTTCTCAGCACCTCATGGAACCTTCTCAAAAATTGACCACATACTCGGTAACAAAACAAACCTCAACAAATAAAAAAAAAAAAATGGAATAACCCAATGTACCTTATCAGATCACCATGCTTTAAAACTAGAAGTCAACAGAAATACCAATTCCAGAAAACCCACAAACACATGGAAATTAAACAGTGCTCATCTGAATCATAAATGGGTCAAGGAAGAAATAAAAGGGGAAATTAAAGACTTCCTAAAATTCAATGAAAATGACCACACAATATACCCAAATTTATGGGACACAATGAAAGCAGTGTTAAGAAGCAAGTTCATAGCACTAAATGCCTACATAAAGAAGCTGGAAAAATCCCACACTAGTGAGTTAACAGAACAATTGAAAACTTTAGAACAAAAAGAAGCAAACTCACCTAAGAGAACTAGACGGCAGGAAATAATCAAACTGAGAGCTGATATCAACAAAATAGAAACAAAGAATACAATACAGGAGGGAGGAAGGTTAGTAGGGGAGGGGAAAGGGAGAAGGGGAAGAAGTGTAAATTTTTGATCGAAAAATTTAAAAAAAGAAAAATAAAAAAAAACAATACAAAGAATCAATGAGACTAAGAGTTTGTTCTTCGAGAAACATCAACAAAATAGACAAACCTTTGTCCAAACTAACCAAAAGGCAGAGAGAGAATATCCAAATTAATAAAATCAGAAATGAAAAGGGGGACATAACAACAGACACGGAGGAAATACAGAGGATCATCAGGTCATATTTTGAAAACCTGTACTCCACAAAATTGGAAAACTTAAAGGAAATGGACAACTTTCTAGATAAATATCACTTACCAAAATTAAATCAAAACCAGATAAGCAAATTAAACAGACCTATAACTGCTGAGGAAATAGAAACAGTCATCAAAAGTCTCCCAACCAAAAAAAGTCCAGGACCAGATGGTTTCAGCTCAGAATTCTACAAGACTTTCAAAGAGGAACTAATACCTATATTCCTCAAATTATTCCACACAACAGAAACAGAGGGAACATTGCCAAACTCTTTTTATGAGGCTATAACTACCCTGATAACCAAACCACAGAAAGCCAATACTAAGAAAGAGAATTACAGACCAATCTCACTCATGAACAATGATGCAAAAATACTAAATAAAATACTAGCAAATAGAATCCAAGAACACATCAGAACCATCATCCACCATGACCAAGTCGGCTTCATCCCACAGATGCAGGGATGATTCAACATATGAAAATCTGTCAACGTAATCCACCATATAAACAAGCTGAAAAATAAAAACCACATGATCATCTCATTAGATGCCGAAAAAACATTTGACAAAATACAACATCCCTTCATGATAAAAGTCTTGGAGAGCAGGGATACAAGGAACATACCTAAACATAATTAAGGCAATATACAGCAAGCCAACAGCCAACATCAAACTAAATGGTTAGAAACTCCCAGTGATTCCACTGAAGTCAGGAACAAGACAAGGTTGTCCACTCTCTCCATACCTATTCAATATAGTTCTTGAGGTCCTAGCTCCAGCAATAAGAAACCAAAGACAGAGCAAGGGGATACAAATTGGAAAAGAAGAAGTCAAACTCTCACTGTTTGCTGATATGATAGTTTATATAAGTGATCCAAAAAATTCTACCAAAGAACTTCTACAACTCATAAACACATTCAGCAATGTAGCAGGATACAAGATTAACTAAAAAAAAAAAAAAATAGCTCTCCTGTACACGGATGATAAAAGGGCTGAGGAAGAAATCAGAGAATCAACACCCTTCACAAAAACCACAAATGGCATAAAATATCTCAGAGTAACTCTAACCAAACAAGTGGAAGACTTGTATGACAAGAACTTTAAATCTTTGATGAAAGAAATTGAAGACGACACCAGAAAATGAAAAGACCTCCCATGCTCTTGGGTAGGCAGAATTAATATAGTAAAATTGGCAATCCTACTGAAAGCAATCTACAGATTCAACGCAATGCCCATCAAAATCCCAACAAAATTCTGCCAAGGACCTTGAAAGAACGGTACTCAACTTCATTTGGCAAAGCAAAAAGCCAGGATATCCAAAACAAGCCTGGGCAACAAAAGAACTTCTGGAGGCATCACAATCCCTGACTTCAAACTCTACTACAGAGGTACAGTACTGAAAACAGCCTGGTACTGGCATAAGAACAGACAGAAGGACCAATGGAACCGAATAGAAGACCCAGATATCAATCCACACATCTTTGAACACCTGATATTTGATAAAGAAGCAAAAAATATCAAATGGAAAAAAGAAAGCATATTCAACAAGTGGTGCTGTCATAAATGGATATCAACATGTAGAAAAATGAAAACAGACCCATATCTATCATCATGCACAAAACTCAAGTCCAAATTGATCAAAGACCTCAACATAAAGCCAGCCACACTGAACCTTATAGGAGAGAAAGTGGGAAGTACACTTGAACGCATTGGCACAGGGAACCACTCCCTAAATAGAACCCCAGCAGCACAGACACTGAGAGAAACAATTAATAAATGGGACCTCCTGAAACTGAAAAGCTTCTGTAAAGCAAAGGACGCCGTCAACAAGACAAAACGACAGCCTACAGAAGGGGAAAAGATCTTCACTAACCCCACATCAGACAGAGGTCTGATCTCCAAAATATACAAAGAACTCAAGAATTTGGACACCTAAAGATCACATAATCCAATAAAAAAATGGAGTACAGACCTAAACAGAGAACTCTCAACAGAGGAATCTAAAATGGCTGAAAGACACTTAAGGAAATGTTCAACATCCTTAGTCATCAGAGAAATGCAAATCAGAACAACTCTGAGATTCCATCTTACACCTGTCAGAATGGCCAAGATCAAAAATACTGATGACAACTTATGCTGGAGAGGTTGTGGGGAAAAGGGAACACTTCTGCATTGCTGGTGGGAATGCAAGCTGGTACTACTCCTTTGAATGTCAGTGTGGCGATTTCTCAGAAAATTAGGAAAACAACCTTCCTCAAGACCCAGTCATACCACTTTTGGGTATATATCCAAAGGATGCTCAATCGTGCCACAAGGACATGTGCTCAACTATGTTCATAGCAGCTTTGTTTGTCATAGCCAGAAACTGGAAACAACCTAAATGCCCCTTGATTGAAGAATGGATAAAAATTCAAACTCATGACATCTTTAAAAAAAAAAGAAAAAAAAAAGAATGGATAAAAAATGTGCTCCATTTATACAATGGAGCACTACACAGCAGAAAAAAAATAATGACAGCTTGAATTTTGCAGGAAAATGGATGGAACTAGAAAGCATTATTTTGAGTGAAGTAATCCAGACACAGAAAGACAATTATCACATGTACTCACTCTTAGGTGGTTTTTAAACATAAAGCAAAGAAAACCAGCCTACAAACCACAATCCCAGAGAACTTAGACAACAATACGGACACTAAAGAGACTTACATAGATCTAATGTACATGTGAAGTAGGAAGTATAAAAAGAAATGATCTCCTGAGTAAATTGGGAGCATGGGGACTTTGGGGTAGGGTTGAAGGGAGGAGGTGAGAGGCAGGGAGGGGAGCAGAGAAAAATGTAGAGCTCAATAAATATGGAAAAAAAAAAGATTGTGTGTATGAAGCCAGGCAGAGGTGGGACGTGTCTTTAATTGCAGCACTTGGGAGGCAGAGGCATGTGGATCTCTCTGAGATAGAGGCCAGCCTGGTTTAAAAAGTGAATTCCAGAGCAGCCAGTACTGTTACACAGAGAAACCCTGTCCTGCTCTCCTACCAAATATTTACATAACTTTAAATAATATGAAAATATAAGACAAAGATACATGTTAGATAGTTTCATTTAGTGAAGAATTTATCATCGGTTAATTGAAAAATCTAAGTAGGTATCTGTTCAATAATACCTTCGATTTTTCTTACATACTAATGCATTTATCACCTTCATCTTGTCGTCTGTCACACTTATTTCTTTGTAGTGAATAGCCTCCCACAAAATTCTTTTGACAACTTTTTTTCTTAGGGTTATTTTCTAGTCATGGTTTAAGTGAGAGGTTTGTTACGACTGAATATATGCCAGCATAATGTGAAAAATAAAAGTAATACCTATTCCAACAAAAATGATATAAAACAATCAATTCATTTAATATGGCAAATGTTCAAATGTCAGTTTTGTGGTTACATTTGAAAGCAACTTGGTCCCATCTTATTGATCTGGTGTTGCTAGGATAGCTCAGAATCTTGTCAGTGAGGCTCACTCCTGGCTTACCTCCTTCTTTTCTATGTCCTTCTTTAGGAGTAAGAAAACTGCAAAAAGCCAACAAAATATAAAGGATAAACAGTAGACAAAAACAGGGGCTGGAGAGATGGCTCAGTGGTTAAGAGCACTGACTTCTCTTCCAGAGGACCCGGGTTCAATTCCCAGCAACCACATCGCAGCTCACAACTGTCTGAAGATCCAGTTCCAGGGGATCTGACACTTCACACCAATGCACATAAAATAAAGGTTAAATAAACCATAAAAAATATTTTTAAAAAGTAGACAAAAACAAATTAAACCAATGAAATTCTCAAAATTTAGAAACAGGAAGTAAGATAGATAAACCAAAACTGATTATACGAAGCAACTAATGCCGGGTGGTGGTGACACACACTTTTAATCCCAGCACTCGGGAGGCAGAGGCAGGATGATCTCTGTGTGTTAGAGGCCAGCCTGGTCTACAAGAGCTAGTTCCAGGGCAGGCTCCAAAGCTACAGAGAAACCCTGTCTCAAACCCCCATCCCCCCAAAAACAAGAAGCAACAATTATAAGGCTAGAAAGAGGCTGGAGAGATGGCTCAGTGGTTAAGAGCACTGGCTGCTCTTCCAAAGGTTCTGAGTTCAATTCCCAGCAACCACATAGTGGCTCACAACCATCTGTAATGAGATCCGGCGCCCTCTTCTGGCACATGGGCATACATGGAGGCAGAATGTTGTATACATAAGGAAATAAATAAATCTTTAAAAAGAATAAAATAAAACCAGGTATCTTGGGAAATGTTTGCAAGTAGAATATTTATGAGATCACCATAGTAGTTATAAAAAGAGAACAACTTAAATATAATTGTATAACCTTTTTTTTAAAAAAAAAAACTAGGCTAGAAAGATAGCTCAGGGTTATGAGCAATGGTTGCTCTTGCAGAAAACCTGACTTCTAGTTACAGGGTATTACGCATCCTCTTCTGGCCTACAGGACTATCAGGCATGTATTTGGTGTTCATACATACATACAGGCAGATAAAACACCCACATACATAAATAAAACAATTTAAATAATGTAAAACAGCCACAATTATGTCAAAATATTTTATATTGTTTTAAAATTTGCCTCCACAACTCCACTTAAGGATAGGGTTTCTCCACTTGGGTTATAGTTGTCTTGAAAAGACACAGGGTTTCTCTGTGTAGGTTTATATGTGTAGCCCTGGCTGTCCGGGAACTCACTCTGTAGACCAGGCTGCCCTTGACCTGAAAATCCACTTCATCCCAAGTGGTGGGATTAAATGCATGTACCACAATCTCCTTCAAAAACATACTTTTAAAATTCAATATGTTATCCTCAGCTGGTTTGTTAACTTGCTATATATAGACCATGTTATAGCTGTATATAGATCAATAGTCTCTGCCCATGCCTCACAAGTGCAAGGGTTACTTACAGGTGTTCAGCACCATGCCCAGCTAATTCGTGACATTAAAAAAAAATTATATGGGAATATGAGCAACCAGGTTGGGGAGGACCCCAGCTTAGACTCCTAGTAATAGTGGATAAGTAACCTAAACTGATCATCTTCGTATGACCAAATTGGTGCCTGGACCAATTGTCATCAGAGAGGTGTTATCCATCAACTGATGGAGGCAGATGCAGAGACCCATAGCCAATCATTAGGTGAAGCTCGGGAATCCTGTAAAGGAGAAAGGAGCGTAGGAGCCAGAGGGTCTCAATCAGCTAACCTGGACTCATAGGGGATCACAGAGGCTCACAGAGATTGAACTGACAACCAGGGTACCTGCATGAGGATAACCTAGGCCTTCTGTATGTATGATACTGTTGTACAGCTGTCTCTGACTCTTTTACTGGCTTTTGGGACCTTACTTCTCATACTGGGTCACCTTGCCCAACCTTAATACATAGGAAGGTACTTAGTCTAACTGCAACTTGATATGTCATGTTTTATTGATACTCATAGGAGACCTGACCTTTCCTGGATGGAGACAGAAGCGGAGATTGGGGGTTAGGAGAGAGAGGATGGGGCAGAGGGACTGGGAGGAAAGAACTGAGGAAAAGCTGTGGCTGGGATGTAAAATAAATAGTTCTAAAAAATTAACATTTTAATCATTTTAAAAGATTTTTTCTTTTTCTTTTTTTATATGTATTTTGCCATATGTGAACAATGCACATGTCTGGTACCCAAGGAAGTCAGAAGAGGGCATCAGAAACCACTGCAACTGGAGTTACAGGTTCTTAACCTCTGAGACATCTCTATAGTCCTGCTAGGGACTTTTTGCTTTGTTTTATTTTGTTGTTTTGAGATAGAATTTCTATATGTAGGCCTAGGTATACTAGGTTCACTTTGTAGACCAGGCATGCTTCTGCCTCCCGAGTCCTAGAATTAAAAGTGTACACCACCACCGACCATCTTTACTTAGGGTTGGTGAGATGGCTTATCTGTTTTGTTTTGATTTTTGAGAAAGGGTTTCTCTGTGACACCTTTAATAGTAAAGCATTGAAATAAATTAGATATCTAAAAGAGATAAGGCCAACTCTGGTCTATCAACTTGATGGATGCTAGTGAACACTTGTAGACAACACTGACAAACCAAGGCAGAAAGATTGTTTGGAGCTGGAGGCCAGTCTGGGCTACACAGTGAGAACTAGCATAGATTCAGATACAAGATAAGGTCCTATCTCAAAAATAAAATAAAAACAACAAAATACTGGGAGTAAAAAAAGTCACTACTATACATGCAGTGATACTGGGAGATGGCTCAGTGGTTAAGAGCACTTGCTTGCTGCTCTCTCTAAGGATGGGGTTCAATTCCAAGAAATGCAATGTCTTCTTCTCATCTGTCAGTTCCTGCATGCACGTGGTGCACATAAACTCACAGGCATATATACATAGACAGAAAAATAAGTAAACAAATCTTTTCTAAAAATCTACTGTCTGTACCTTCATTATCAACAATATATAAAACTATATTTATATATTATATGTATGTATAACAATATAAGCCAGGAAAGATTCCCAACTGGCATGTTAAAACTAATTCCTCCAGCTGACAGTGGAGCTGACCTAGGGCATGGGGAAGCAGTTGTCTTTGGCTATTGGTGGTTCTGATTTTTCACAACAGTGTCTAACTATGACCCCAACCAGTCCAGAACTACCATGTAGAGCAGGCACCTTATAATCTGTGTGGTTCCTGCAAACTCAGCCTCCACAGGGCTGAAATTAGCAAGTGAGTACTACCATATTCAGAACATTAAGTTCTTTATCTTCTGTAAATGTATTTGCATTACCAAAACCAACAGTCTATCTTCACTCCCTCTCCTGTGCCAGGCATTTCCATCTGATAGCTAGTAGCGGCTGGTAGCAGCTGGTGGTGCACGCCCATCAGCTCAGCACTTGGGAAACGAGGCAGGAGAAGCAGAGCTCTGACACAACTGAAAAGAAATAGTTCCCACAAAAAAAAAAAAAAAGAAATAGTTCCCACTAAAAACAAGACTCTCCAAATGAGCTAACGCTACACTTTTTACCTCTGATGACACTTTTACCATCTCATTAACATTAGTGGTCACTGATCATGTGTATGCTCATACATGCAAATAGTTTATTAGCATAATTTTCTGTCGAAATTATATACTTCATTTGGACGGTTCCTCATTATGGCCTACCATATGCTGAAAGCTAAGAAGGCATTTAAGACTTTGGTTATTAATAGATTACAACATCATCTCATATTATCTTGAGAACTTCCCCCAGAGAAGGTGACATTTTGGTACACAAGACTCCCTCTGATACTCTCTGCAGTCCAGAGCATCAGCATCCAATGTCAGACTCCATCTCAGAGAAACAGTCACAGTACCTATTGAGGCAGTCATCCCCACAGCCCTTCCTGGTGGCATCATCCGGCTTCTTACAGTTACAGGTGGTAGCCTCATAACCAGAAAGAGGTTTGACATCAACGTAGACATCTTGAGAAGACAGCAAATAAAAGTTTTTGAACATATAGAACTATAAAAATAAGTGTCAAGACAGGAGGAATATTGATGTATTGAAGGCAGAAAAAAATAACTTCTAAGTTACTCACTTGAACGAATTTTTTTATACAGAGGGACATCTGGTTTTTTGTATAGCTAGAAGAAAAAAAAATCTTGATATAGCATTTTGCTTCAACTGACAGCGTGGCATCAAACTCTAAAGATAAAGGTAGGTATCCATGCATTCTGTTCATAGGGAAATATTTGTGGGAATTGGGCATGATGGGACACCTCTATACTCGTAACACTTGGGAAAGTGAGGCAAGAGGATCACTGTGAGCACAGGCTACACGGCAAATGTTTTTCAGCCTTTCTGAATCAGATATGATCGAAGGAATCTCACAGTGATTTATTTTTAATTTTCTCCACAATAAAAAAAGGTGACAGAGAATTAGAATTAATAAGCACAAAATAGTTTATAAAAAGTAAGGCAGCATCTATGGAGCCTGGGATGGCCTAAAATTTTTTAGGTAAATCTTTTGGTTCTTCTCCTATATCCCTTCCTGAGTGCTAGGATTATAGGCTTGTGTAAATAATATCTGAGTTACAACAATTCATTTTGAATTTGCTTTTTTTTTTAAATTTTAACATGCTGTTGGATAACTATTGAAAAGAATCAATCTGAAGACCAAACTTATTCACTTGGATAACTTAAGATTCTATTTGTTGCTATCAAAAGAAAGGAAAGGGGATGGGGGTAAAGGTCAGTGGTACACTTCGTGTTCAAGCCTCAGCATCAACCCTGCCGTAAAATCACAAAATCCTATAAACCCGAAAACCCTCAACACGTGTAAGGTTTGCTTTTAGTGTAGTAGTATGACAATAGAAAGATTGGCTGTCCTCTCAGCTGTGACTGATAGGGAATCTCAGAAAATCAGCATTGCGGTGGCTCACCACAAGCTGACTGTGCTATTGGTGTGTGTGTATCTCAATTCAGCAGTATGGAGAGGAAAGCAGGAGGATCAGAGGTGGTAGGCCAGCTTTAGCTACATAGCAAGTTCAAGGTCAGCCTGGGTAATATGAAACATTGAGGAAAGAGCTCTCATGTTTGAACTAAAGTGTGCTGCAAAAGAAACAGCAATTGAAGTAAACTCCATCACTTAGTGATTTATCAGGATTTATTTTATCATATTTTTTTCAGTCCATGTTGAAAGTCCCATTCCCCATAATTAAAAGGGAGAAAAAAAAACATTGTCTTAAAACAAAAGCAATGCCTCCAACCAAACCCAATAAAAAGACACAAATATATAAGATATTCATAAGAACTTAACAGAGGCCAGGCAGTGGTGATACACATCTTTAATCCCAGCAGTCGGAGGCAGAGGCAGGCAGATCTGAGTTCAAGGCCAGCTAGGTCCACAGAGCGAGTTCGAAGACAGCCATGGCTATTCACAGAGCGAGTTCGAAGACAGCCATGGCTATTTAGAAAGCCTGTCTTGAAACAAACAATTCACCAGAGAGCACCAGAGAAAAGGAGGCAGAGGACATTGAAGAGCTTTTGATTTTTCCAAAGTTAACTTTTTTTTAGAGACAGTGTCTTACTATGCGGCTCTACTGGTCTGGAACTTACAGAAATCCACCTGCTTCTGCCTCCTGACTATTGGGATTAAAGATGTATGTCACCCCACCTGCCAGTTTCCCAGTGGTTGTTCTCTGGAACCTTTAACTTAATTAAGGTCTGAGTTTTTGTTTTTTTTTTTTTAAAGTGCTTTGGCAGTACATCTTCATTTTCTTAAGCCCTGCATAAAATAGAATTGTTATAGCACAAAAAATCATTGCTACCAAAACAAAAGCTCAGAATAAGAACAAAAGATTGCCCATTGAAGCAGAAACTTACTGTAATTACGAAGTATGATTAAAGACAAGTAAGGTGCATTAAATATGTATGCAAATTCATTTTTCTTAGCTGCTAACCTTTATAAGGGCAGGTCTCAGTATATCCTAAGACATGATAAGAAGCCAGAGGAAAACAAACTTGCATTCCCTATTGCCCAAAGGAAAAAACAAACAAACAAACAAACAAACAAAAAAAAACCTGGACAAAGAGGCTTTTGTACCTGATTGTGTTTCCACTGCCAGAGGATGTCATAGGGAAGCTGGAAGTCAATTCTCTTCTGTCTCAGGTACTTTCCTGAAATAAAAAAGTCAATTTCAACAACTATCCTGATATGCAGTCCATACAAAGTCAGCAAATAGTCACATGCAATATACATCTGAATATACACATACATGCACACATATATGTGCGCACAATTTTTCTTTGGGGGAACATCTTTACAAGATAGGGATTCTCTGTGTAACTCTGGCTGTCCAGGAACTCACTCTATAAACCAGGTTGACCTCAAACTCAGACATTCGCTTGCCTCTGCCTCCCCAATACTGGAATTAAATGCGTGTGCCACCACTGCCTGGCTGTGCAAAATGTGTTTTATAAATTTATAGTCATCTCTAGAAAACAAACAAAGCAAAATTACAACTGAAATCAGTAAGTCACTATGAAGTTAAATAAACACCAAGAAGTTTTTAATTATTAAAGTTATAATCATAAAGTACCTGGCACTTGCTCTTCTTACTACATAGAGCTTAATGGTACAAAAAGGGGCAAACTGGGCTGGAGATAAGGCTCAGTGGTTAAGAGTTCTTGCTGCTCTTGCAGAGGACAGGGTTTACAACCAAGTTTCAGGGAGCTGATGCCATCTTCTGACTTCTGCAAGCACCAGGTACACATGTGATACATATATATCCATGCAGGAAAAGCAGTTATACACAAAACAACATCAACAACAAAATCTAAAACAACTAAAGGGTGAGGGGCAGAAATCCAGACTGGCTAATGGATAAAGCTACCTGTCATCAAGCCTGACTACCTGAATTCGATCCCTGGAACTCACATGCTAAGAAGAGAGAGAATGCACTCCTACAAAGTGTTCTTTGGTTTCTATGCAGCATTGTGGAAAATATTCCCACACTCAAAATTAAACAACATTAATAAAAAGAGAAATGAAAAAGGACATTTTTTTTTAAAGATTTATTTATTTCGGGCTGGAGAGATGGCTCAGTGGTTAGGAGCACTGCCTGCTCTTCCAAAGGTTCTGAGTTCAATTCCCAGCAACCACATGGTGGCTCACAACCATCTGTAATGAGATCTGGTGCCCTCTTCTGACATGTGGGCATACATTCCGACAGAATACTGAGAATACTGTATACATAATGAATAAATAAAATCTTTAAAAAAAAAGATTTATTTCTTATGTATACAACATTCTGCCTCCATGTGTGCCTGCACGCCAGAGGAGGGTGCCAGATCTCATTACAGATGGTTGTGAGCCACCATGTGGTTGCTGGGAATTGAACTCAGGACCTCTGGAAGAGCAGCCAGTGCTCTTAACCTCTGAGCTATCACTCCAGCCCGAAAAAGGATATTCTTGAGTTTACATAACTGAAGAATACATGTCATCCAGCATGATGGTTCCCAGAATCCACAGTGGAAGGAGAACCACTCTGACTTACTGATCCATCTATTTATTTATTTGTTTGCTTTTGTTTTTAGAGACAGGGTTTCTCCATGTAGCTTTGGAGCCTGTCCTGGAACTAGCTCTTGTAGACCAGGTGGGCCTCAAACTCACAGAGATCCGCCTGCCTCTGCCTCCAGAGTGCTGGGACTAAAGGTGTGTGTCACCACCACCCAGGTGCCTCTGGCTTTTACACACACACACACACACACACACACACACACACAAAGAGATTCACCTGCCTCTGCCTCCTTAGGATTAAAAGTGTGGGCTACATGTCTGGTTCCTCTGACTTTTAGATGAATACTGAGTAATGTGCATGCCAGAATTCAGGAACATACTTCACAAATATAGACACAAGCACAGACATACAAAACAGTTTAAAGGGAGAAGGGACGAAGAGAACATGCAGGGGGCTGGGGAGATGGCTCACTGGATAGGATGGCCCTCCAAGAGGACCGAAGTTTGGTTCTGAGTACCCACATTGGGTGGTCAATTGCCTGTAACTCCAGCTTCACAAGATCTGACATCTTCATCTGACTGCTGAACATGCAACATAGTCACACACAGATACAAACACATACATAATTAAAATAAAAAGTCTAGCTGGCAGAGGTGGCGCATGCCTTTAATCCCAGCACTCAGGGGGCAAGGTAGGCAAATCTCTGTGAATTTGTGGCCGACCTGGCCTACAGAATGAGTTTCAGGACAGCCAGGACTGTTACACAGAGAAACCTTGTCTTGAAATATCAAAAAAATAAATTAAAAAAAAAATCTACACCCATTTTAACCCCAGCATTTAGAAGGCAGCAGAGGCAGGCAGATCTCTTTGAAGCCAGTCTGGTCTATACAATGAGTTCCTGGACAGCCAGAGCTACACAAAGAGGGGAAAAGTACATGTGAATTTAAGATTCTATTAACTTTTTTTCCCCTACAAATTGAACTTTCTTTTTTAATATATTAACATAGTTTTTTAATTGATTCTTTGGGAAGTTCGCATCCTGCGCCTTAACCCACTCATCTCCCAGTCCTTCCATGTCCACCCTCCATCCTTGTAGCCCTCCCCACCAAAAATAAAAAACAACAACAAACAAATCCAAAAACCAAAAATGAAAAAACACTTCACTTCAGTCCTCCATCCTGAGAGCGGTGTGTCATGAAGCACACCTTTCCACAAACAGCACAATTTGTGAATGTCTACTGAAATGAGTTGTTGGTTTGGTTCAAGGTCTCTGGCTTCTGGTACACCATCAACACTGGATCCTCACAGAAACTTCTCTAGGCTAGACTGCTTTTATCTGGAGTTATGGAGATCCTGCGGCTGCAGCTTTACAGCACTGGTCACTTCACATGCTCCTACAGGTCACATGTGGGATAGATGCTGGGTGGGCCAGGTCAAAGACTTCAATATGAGCCTGGTGGTAGCTGAGTTGGTTAGTCCGGGACTCCACTGGTCAGGCCTCTCTCTAGAGGGGGTCAAGGGCAGCTCTCCAGTGCCCAGGCCACGGGGGCCAGCTCTCCTCTGTACCCTGGTGATAAGATGGGCCACTGACATCAGCACAGAACTGGGGTGGTGATAGGGCCATGGACACAGACATGGTCCTCAGATGTAGTTCAGGCTAGACATGATATCACCATTGTTATGATTCAAGCCAACCAGCAGGGCTGGCACTTCCAGGTTCCAGGGCCACACATGTGCCGACAAGCCCTCAGGTAAAAATACCTAGCTGCCCTGGGGACCTTAAAAGGCCCTGCGTGACCCACGTACAGCATGGATGCATCACCTACATATGATGGCAGCTACGTAAGCCATGCATGTGTGAGCTCTGTCATCTGTGTATGATGTGGCTTTGTCATCCCCCTGTGCGCATGCGCTAGGCAGCCTTTAAAAGCTGGTTGCACCATCTTCAGCCCTCTCTCTCTGCACACCTTCCCCAGGCCTGTACACTTCTAATAATCTCCTAAGCGGGTTCCTTACATGTTTCGTGCTTCCTTCTCACTCGCACCAGGTAATTTCAACCATGACCTCAGATGGCAGTAGAGGCGACTCAGATTAGTTATAGACTCAGCAGCCACACCTTCAGATCGGCTTCTCTCCACAGCATATGAACTGCACTGCTTCTCCTTCTCTTCCATTGCTCTACCCAATACCTGGTCATGGGAATGATGCCCGCCAGCTTTCTTTTCCTTTGGTGGCTGTCATGCAGCTTTGTGGTGATATTCTGTTTGTGTTCTAATAAATAAAAATTGCCTGAAGATCAGAGGGCAGAGCACTAGTTAATCATAGAGGCCTGCAGGTCTGTACAGACAGGAAGTTATAAGGCGGGGCAAAGAGAGGAGTATAGGGCGGGAGGAGGCAGAGGCTTGACCCTTTTTCGGTTGAGAAATTACTAAGGTGGCTTGTCCTTTTGGTTCTGATCTTTCAGCATTTACCCCAATATCTGACTCCGGGTTTTTATTATTAAGACTAATTAGAATTCATGCAACAACTGGTATCCAGTTTTAGGGCCACTTGCCTCTGGCTTTGCAGCTCTTGGCACACACTGGAGATGTTTGGGGGAGGCGCTCCTGCTGGAGGCACTGTTACAGTGGTTAGGTTTTCTTTTGTTTTAACCCTCAAGCCTCTGAGTGGTTTTGGTAATTTCCTGTTGTATTTCTCTACGACAGCCTCTAGCTGCCACCCGAACTCCAGAAACATCCGGCCTCCAAACGCCATGGGATTTACCAGCCATAGACAGGCTGGTTCTGCTACAGGGCAGCTCCCACACACGTGCTTCTCCCACACAATCCCATGTGCAGTCTTTAGAGAGCTGGCTCTCCCCCTACCCTCTCCTCACTCAGGCTGTGCCCGGCTGCTGGTCTCTCAGACATGCTCCCTCACATTCCACCGCCACTGTCAACAAATTTAGTGAGACAATTGAGAATTCTTAAAGGAAGGCATTAGTTAAAAGAAATTTTTCCTACATTAAAAAATGGGAAACACTATTATGATGGACGGAGTTAGGTCTCTGTATGATTGAACAGTGGATAGTTTAAAATTGAAACAATTAAGTAAAGGGATAATCAACTGAATCAAGAATGGTATAATGTTAATGATCACTTTGATATTTAGATCCAGACAGAGGAATTTAAAGGAACCAATCTCAGCACTGCACTTTAAGGTTAGAGAGGAACAGCCTAAGGTTTCAAATAGCCAGCTTTAATTTATCCAGTAACCTTAGAGGAACAACTGCCAAATGATAGATATTCCCAAGGCTGTGCAAGAGCTGAATGATCTTCTGTGGAAATGTTAGATTTATGGAGATTCAAGGAAGCAATAGTCTCATATGGCGTGCATTCATATTTTGTGAATCAGATCTTAAACTCATGGTCAATTTGTAATAGAATTATTCCTCAAGACTGGAGAGTCTTGGTTACAGCAGTCTTGAAGCCTGTCCTCAATTACAATGGAGGACCTGGTGGAAAGATGAGGCTAAAACCTCTGAACAACAAAGTAAGGCTAGAGGAATGGAAATCTCTCAAGACCAACTTCTTGGAGAGGGAGATTATGCTAATGTACAGAAGCAATCTTTATATGATGACCACACCTTGGCTGTATGCTCTGAATGCTTGTGACAGATCCGGAGAAATAGGAAAGAAAATTGAGTCATTTACTAAAAAGTTATATAGGACCCAAAGGAAACCTTCACAGATTTCTTAAAAAGAATGACTTCAGCTAGATAAATGATAATTGAATCTCTGGCTTTTGAAAATGTTAATGCACAATGCAAAGGGAGTAATTAGGTCATTAAAGGCAAGATCAGTGCTCTTGGGGGAACAGATCTGAGATACAATCAATGTTTAATCTCATGACCATGATGATGCTTGGATAGGAGACATGATTTCCAGATGTTTGAAGAAAGAAATCATAGTGCTCTAGAATCTTGCATCCAAATTGGCCTCTTCAGCTTTTAGGGACTGGAACGCTATCTCAGGTAAAACAGAGCACAAGATGGGTCAAAGGTATAGGGCAAGAAGGACAGAGAGGAAAATTAAAGTCTTATGTAGCTAACAACAATGAATTTGTGGGGATGTGATTTGTTACAGAAATGGAATACCCAGATCAACATTCCTCCAATCTTAAAAACAAACGATAAATTAATGTATGTTTCCGGGCAAAGTATTAGAAGGTACAGTCAGCAACCATTCAGAGGCACCAACAGTCCTAACTGTAAAATGGTTGACAGGCAAGCAACAACTATTGCAAAAGCAAGAGAATTCAACTTATGAAGAGAATTAACTGGATCCTTCCTCGCACTGTATGGGACACACCAATAACTGGAGCTCTTACAACCTATACTGATGCAAACGAATCAGAAAGGCAGGCTACAAATCAGAAAATTTAAGAAAAGTGGATCAAAGGCCTTATGTGTCTGTACAAAAGTCAGAATTATATGCTATTCTCTTGGTACTAAGGGATTTTAAAGAAACTCTCAACATAGTTACTGAAAGAGTTGTTTTACATATTGAAACTGCTGAATTTATACCAGATGATACAGAACTGACTTTATTATTATTTATTGAGTTATAAGAAATAATCAGGAAAATGAATCGTCCCAAATATATAACGCATAATCCTATCCCATATGGGTCTGCCAGGAGCCTCTAGCAAAAAGTAATGAAGAAACTGAACAACTATTGATAGGAAATGAGCTGGAAGCCTCAGAAGAAGAAACAAACAAAAACAAAAACACCCCATCATGTCAATAACAAAGGTTCAAAAGAAAGCTTTTTCATTATGTGGGAACAAGCCAAGAAAATTATTATGGAATGTCCTAGTTATATTTTTTTCATTATGTAGTTTTTATTTTAGATGAACATTATTGTAAAAAAAAAAAAGTCCACCTGGAATAAAATCCATTTTTTTAAAAACACAGCATCAGTATCAGTATAGTTAATGAACTGGCTTCAGCAGACCAACCACAAGACAGGTATATATTATCCACAGGAGCTTTCCACAGTAAGCCACTGGAGCAAAGTAAAATGAAAAAACTTCATAGTTCCCATGGGGACATGATTTTCGTCAGACAGTTCACAGCATTTTGCATTAAGGGAACTGCAGCATCAGCTGCAGACAGTCAAGACAAACCCATCTCTAAGGCCATCGGAATGAACAATAAGAAGTTCACTTTTAAAAAAGGTACAAAGATGAAATATAAAGTTCTGTTAGTTCCTGGCATATGGCACACATCGCAACACACAGAGTTAAATTCGGGAAATCCTTAAGACAATGCTTGCTGATTTTCATCTCTGCACTCAGTCGTTGAGTTTCTGTCTAATGAACATGGCACTCAGAAGTTGTATGGTATCTCCTGACCCGCTATGTCCTTCTGAATCAAGGGATTTCATTCTCTGCCACTGGAAGTAATGAGAAAGATAAATGAAGGTTTCTTTGTTTTGTTTAGGGTTTTTTAAAGTCTAAAAAACTGGGGGCTGGAGAGATGGCTCGGCGTTTCAGAACTCTGCTCTTCCAGAGGTCCTGAGTTCAATTCCCAGCAACCACATGGTGGCTGACAACCACCTATAATAAGATCTGGTGCCCTCTTCTGGCCTACAGGCAGAATACTGTATAAATAAATAAAAAAAAAGTTTAAAAAAAAACAGGATGTGATATTATTCATTTAAAAAAAATAAAGTCTAAAAAACTGAATTGAAGAAATTCTGAGATCAGTAAACCAACATAATGAAATGTGATTTTAAAATTCTAGGCTTAGAATCTCATCTTTAAAGATTAAGATATATTTATAAAAGCATCTAAGTCATAAGCTTGAAGAGAAAGTCTGCTAATTTGTTGTTCTACTGCTCAGAGGAAGATATTTCATAAGCCCTAACAGAGATTCTCAGAATTTGGAGCCTCTAAAATGCAGTGATCATTTCTTACTTGGAACAATCTATTGTATATTACACAACTAAATTCATTAATGGACAGGGCGGTAACATTTTTTTGTATGCTACTGGATACTGACATGCATGCTTTATTTGAAACTAAGGTGTCAACTTCTCTTTTCCAAGGATGTCTTCAGTTCAAAACAAGATAAAACATGTTGTCTAAATTTTGTTGACTGCTTAGAGGCTAGCTCACTGTTTTTCTTCCAGGTATTAAAATATTAGTTAGCTAAATGAGATAATAAAAACAGTCTTCAAAGGAGGAAATTTATAACAAAGACTGCATAAAATGTGTACGTGCAGTAAGAAGCCCTGCGGCTTCCCTGACCAGTGTGCAGGGAGATGACTTCAGCATCATCTGAAGAAAAAGGCTAGAATAGGTTCCCAGTGAAACATTGTACAACTAACTGATTTACATGCTACTTAGTTAGAGCACACTGCACTGTCTGACACCCTCAGACTCTCTTTGAAACTTTTCAGTCCAAAATTAGCCACTGACCCACTAATACTGCTGCAAAATCTCTATGTACCCCATCTGTAAGATCACAACAATGTGCACACATGTGCGTGCACACACACAAAAGAGAAATCTAGATTTCTTGAGTTTCAACAGGGAACAGACAATTATCTGTCACTAAATTCATCTACAATTAGAAAAAATAATGCACCATGTGTACATTATTAAGCAAAGTTGTTGGGTTTTTTTTTTTTTTACCATGCAGGAAGTGAATTTCCTATGGTCTGAGTTCAAATTAATGTAAGAAAATAACAAGGACAACTTATTTCTATACAACAGAGAATATACTCCCAGTTTATTGCTACTTCAAAGAGCACTTTTAGACTCACCTAACATTTACAGGCTCATTCAAAGAGAAGTTCATAGAGACTAGTTATTAACCCACAAAAGACACAACAAGAGTGAAGGATCAAAAGCAAAGCATTCTGGTTTGTTTGTCAAAAAAAAAAAAAAAAAAGCTGACCACAGAACATGTCAGTTTTGGGTGCAGACAACCCCTGAGATAGAAACCACAGTGTTAAGACACCGAACAGCCAGAGGTAAACACTACGAGAGTCACATTCGTATGTGGTGTCACAGCTCCTGCTTTTGGCAAAGTACTTTGCTATCACTGTAACTGCTTGAACTATTTTTCCCCAGAAAAGCAGTGGTAAGACATTTCTAAGAAAATATCGTTTTTAATTTGAATATATTTAATTTGAAGATGTTAGATTTACAATCAATTCTCACTACTTACACCTGGACAGTAATGTGTGACTTTAAGCTGATAGGTAACAAGGGAAAAAGAGAAGGCTAAAGTTTGTCCACAGTAAAGTCAGCATATCCATCAAAAGAACTCTGGTATGCTTGCAGCCACTGGAGTCCTTTTGAGTCTTCCCACAGACGGGAAGGCCTGACTGGTCCAAGTACTGAAGCAGAATTCCCCGTGTAACCAAATATCCATGTCCATTTCCACTTCCAGGTCTTAATGTACAGCACAAGAGCAGGGGGAGTGACTGCTACCAGTTCATTTCCTTTGTCACCTGTTTCTATGCCCTCCGTTAGGACACTGAAGGCTAGAACAGCAGTGACATTCTGATCTGTATTTGGCACGTAAGTTAACACTAAATACCGCCCACCCCCTCTAGTGTGGCGGCTTATCTACAAAAGAACCATCACAACCAGCATTTGGCGAGAAAGGCAGCAAAGCTTTCGGTTGGCTGTGGCCTAGACAGCCGCACCACATCTCTAACTACAAACCAAACCTAAATGCAAAGGACTGGGTCCTATACATTAAGCAATGGCTGTTTGAAAGCTGAAACCTGGATCATATGTGCTCTAATGAAAAGACAAGATTTCTGGAGGATGTACTAGGTCTAATTACTTTTCTATATATTTTTAAACACCAAATAGAACCAAAAGTCATTATTTTCAGCATTACTAAGAGCTATCTTACACCAACATGTCTAATTTCTCTCCATATAGGTATGTTTTATGCAAACTGAAATCTAAATCTAACCTTTGTTAACTCTCTCACAGATGGGAACTATGGTTAAGAAATGGGTAATACAAGCTAATGGGTAAAACTAAGAAAGAATATTTACATATTCTGGTGTGTGATAAGACCATAGCTGGATGTGAAAATAAAGCCCTAAACCAGGCGGTGGTGGCACACGCCTTTAATCCAAGCACTCGGGAGACAGAGGCAGGCCGATCTCTGTGAGTTCGAAGCCAGCCTGGTCTACAAGAGCTAGTTCCAGGACAGGCCCCAAAGCTACAGAGAAACCCTGTCTTGGAAAAAAAAAACAAAAACAAAAACAAAAAAAAAAAGAAGGAAAAAAGAAAATAAAGCCCTAATGACCATTTCTCTCCCTATGTGAAATCCCAAAGCATGAAGTTCACAGACAGACATAACAGTTCTTACATAGATTATTGGTTTTCGATAAGTAAATAATGACAAGAAGTCAGGCAGGAAAAGGGATCGCAAATATGACCCTCATAAACAGTGAGACTAGCCGGGTGGTGGTGGCACACACCTTTAATTC
Source organism: Ondatra zibethicus (assembly GCA_004026605.1). Taxonomy (NCBI): domain Eukaryota; kingdom Metazoa; phylum Chordata; class Mammalia; order Rodentia; family Cricetidae; genus Ondatra; species Ondatra zibethicus. The sequence continues at coordinate 96,487 of PVIU01003406.1, read as the reverse complement.
CAGCACTCAGGAGGCAGAGGCAGGTGGATCTCTTTGAGTTCCAGGCCAGCCTGGTCTACAAAAGCAAGTTCCAGGACAGGCTCCAAAGCTATAGAGAAACCCTGTCTCGAAAACCCCCCCCTCAAAAAAACCCACCATATATATATATGAACAAAAAGACAATATCATATCACAAAAACTATTGAGGCATAAATCAAATTCCAGCTGTTCATTATTGGTGTGCAGGAATGCAGTGAATTCTTGCATATTCATCTCGACATTCCTGCCAGACATGCTATGCTCAAGCATTACTTCTAGTGGGTTCTCTTTCTGTAGAGTTTTGCCTTTTTGTGTAGATGATCATGTGATCTCAGAATAAATACAAGTTTGTTTTTTGGTTTCTCAAAAAAAAAAAAAAGAAAAGAAAAGAAAAAAAAAAAGAAAAGAACCAGTGAGACTAGAGTGCTTTCTACACACTGTTTCCAGAGAGGAGGCAAGGGCAGCCAACTTAAAAAGAATACAGCTATTCAGGGATGAGCAAAATTGATAACCACCTGAAAAGATGAAAATGATGTGGCCTCTGTGAATAGGTGGGTATTAAGTCTAGAACTTCATAGGAGTCTAAGATTATACTATACCACAGAAAGACTGACACTCGTGTGCAAAGAAAGATAGCAGCTTCCAGGACAGGCAGTAAAACAAGGAAAAACCAGTTAGGTCTTGCGTGTGTCTCCACATCATTGCTTCCTGAAGAAAGGAGCCTGCTCTTTTGCTAGGCCATGAGGCTGGAATCCAGTTGGTGTTCTGTATTGAGAGGTCTAGAGTTCCATGGTACTCTAGGTGCAGCAGTTGGGCAAGGTGACTCTGAGGCTGGGTAACCTGTGCTTTCAGAGAAGCAGGGAAGGGCCCTCAAGGTATACTGCAGTCTCTCAGAAATGAAGAGTTCATCAAAGCAATGAACAAAGGAAGAAACTTGTCTTCTTAGGCTGGATTTCTGTTATTTTCACTGGCCCGCCTGCTCCTGATGAATTGTTGTCATTGAGTTTGGTCATTATATCTCCTTCAAGTGTAAAAAATGTCTCTTCTACATTTGTGCTGGATTTTGTACTTGTCTCCAAAAATTTAAAACCACAGTCAATTGCTAACTTCTCCCCTCTTTCTTTTGACACTTGTCTTTTGTCATTCATATCACATTTGTTACCCAGAATCATTCTTTCAACATCTGAAGAGGCATGTTCTTCAGTGCTTTTTATCCAGTTTTTAATACTGTCAAACGATTTTTCATTGGTGATGTCATAGACCAGCATAATTCCCACAGCTCCTCTATAGTATGCTGTTGTAATTGTTCGGAATCTTTCCTGGCCCACTGTGTCCTATATCTGAAGCTTAATTTTCTTTCCATTGAGTTCTATCGTTCTGATTTTAAAATCAATCCTGATGGTGGAGATGAAGATGGTGTTGAAGGCGTCCTTAGAAAAGCAGAAGAGGAGGCAGGTTTTGCCGACAACAGAGTCACCAATAAGCAGCAGTTTGAACAGATAATCGTATGTCTTCACCATCTTCTTGCTCTCGCCCTCTCTGACCACGGAAAGCAAGGAGGCCAGGAAGTGGTGGAAAGAGGCGAGGAGGGGGTGTGTCTGCCGAGCAGCTTGTGACCTGCCCCACCTCTCTCTAGTTAGTTTTCATATAACCAAACTCCACTACCTGCAGGAAGCAACCCAAAGGGTACTCAAAGGAATGAAATCTGGCAAATGGATGTGTTCCACTTTGTAGAATTTGGAAAATTAAAATATGTACACCATACCATTGATACCTATTCAGGTTTTCAATAGGTAACTGCTTTGAGTTTGGAAAAGGATGATTTGGTAATCATACATTTGCTAGAAGTTATGGTCATCATGGGTATACATGTATAAATTAAAAGTGACAATGCTCCAGCATAATTTCTAGTAAAATGAAAGTGGGTTTTTTTTTTTGTTTTTGCTTATTACATATAAAACACATTAAAGGTATACCACACAAACTTACAGGGCAGGAAGTTATAGAAAGAGCAAATTGAACTCTAAATAAAGATACCCAGAAATAGACTGCATAATAACTTACTAACTTTGAATTTTCTAAATACTAATGAAAAAGGAACAACAAATGCAGAAGGACATAATTATCACATCTATTATCCAATGATAATAAAAAAAAACTATGGAATTAAATCAGCCTAATTTAAAGATGTGCTGACCTCAGAATGGAAACTAGGATATATGTTACTTTGGTTTTGCTTTTGTTTTCAAAGGAGAAGAAAAGCTATGGATACCAAAATTGGTAAAGATTCAATCTGAACAAGAGAGACCTCTTGATTAGAAGAGATGCTGGTTCATAAAACAACATGGAGCCAGGCAGTGGTGGCGCACGCCTTTAATCCCAGCACTCGGGAGGCAGAGGCAGGCGGGTCTCTGTGAGTTCGAGCCCAGCCTGGGCTACAAGAGCTTGTTCCAGGACAGGCTCCAAAGCCACAGAGAAACCCTGTCTCGAAAAAAATAAATATATAAAAAAATAAAACAATATGGCCGTTCAATCTAATCTATAAAATTAACAAATGCTTTTCATTTGATCAGATATAACTTGCCAACAGAAAACATCCCCAAAATCAGGGTTGTGGAAGGGCTATGTTTTTGTCTTTTCAGGAGAATGAAGGAATCCAGCTAAGGAATCTGAAGACCACTGGACCAATGACATGTCGGGGTGGGGTGGGGGGAAAGGACAAATCATCGAAAAAAAAAATAGAAGAAGAGTAAATTAGCCTATTGGTATTTCACATTTCCGAAAGGATAAAATTTCATAAATCTTCCCAAATATTTGTTTCTGCTTTTCTTTCGAGTTCTTTGAAGATTTAGCTGGGATTTTGATGGGCAAAACTACAAAAATTTAAAGTTGAGACTGGTCCTAAGAAGAGGAAACAAACTTTCCACGTATTTATTTTTGAGACAGGGTCTCACTTGTGTAGTCCTTGTTCCCTAGAAGCAGCTGTCCAGGGCTGGTGAGATGGCTCATATGGGTAAAAGTGAGTGTCATGCAAACCTGACGACCAGAGTTTGATCCCATGAAGTAATATATGGCAAGAAAGAATCAACTTGCCACAGCTGTCCTTTGACTTCCACATGCAAGCTGTGGGATGAACTCCCTTCTCCCCACCCCCACCCCCACACTACACATGACACATTTTGAAAACCATTAAAAAGGGCTGGAAAGATGGCATAGTGGTCAAGAGCACTGGCTGCTCTTGCAGAGGAACCCACCTGAATTCCCAGCACCCACATGGCAGCTCACAATCACCTGTAACTCCAGTACAAGGGAAACTTGATTCCTTCTTCTGGCCTCCACATGTACCAGGTGTGCACCTGGTGCAAAGACAGACACATAGAAGCTGACAGAAGCTGGCCCAAGGGGGTCAGGCTACATGCAAAGAAGGGGAGACTTAAGCAGTGTTGTCCATTTGTCACTGGGGTGAAAGTAAGAAAGATATAAGACTGAAGGAGTCATGGAGATTTCTGTGTGATTTTGAGAGCAGCTTCGGCTAGGGAATGTGTCAGAGGGTTGGCAGTATTACAAGGAGGCCCCTGAAGGCCAGTGTTTTAAGCTGTGAAGGTGAAACCTAAACTGAAATGGAGACTCCAGGAAACTGGAAATGCCAGGACCATGGGATGCCCACCAGAGAGAGGTGTGCGTGTAGAATGGGGCCACCCCAGAAAAAAATCTAAGTGTGCTGCCTGCAGTAGAGATTAAGGGTTGGTGCTACCCAAGCCTTTTGTAGCCCAGTTGATTATAGCATGACCCCCAAATGGTGGAGATGGAACTACAGGATTTGATGTTTGCTCTGCTAAATTTTTATTATGCTTTGGTGTGATTGTTCCTTGTTATGCCTGAGTTCTTATTTTTAAAACAGGAATATTTACTCCGTGCTGTTAAGTTGAAAATATGTATATATATATTTTTAAATTTTATTGGAAACTGACTTTTTTTTTTTTTTAAATGAGGTCTTACTGTATAGCAATAGATAGTCTTGGCCTCACAGAGACTCACTTTGCTTCTTCTTCCCAAGTGCTGGGATTAAAGGTTATGTGTTATCATACCTGGCCAGAAACTTTTACTTTTTTGAGATAGGGTTTCTCTGTGTTGACCTAGCTGTCCTAAAACTCACTGCGTATGACCAGGCTGGCTTCAAACTCCAAAATACACTTACCTCTGCCTCCAGAGTGCTGAGATTAAAGGTGTGTGTCACCAATGCCTAACTAAAAACTGACTTAATGTGCTACAATTTTGAAAAACTTTGCAGACTTCTAAAGTTGGACTGAATGTACTTTATATTACAATATGGTAATGAGCCAATGGGAAAAAGAAAAGTGATGTGTGTATAGCTGTCAAGTTGACAAGTGGTAGAGTTATGATATTAGTGTTAATTTTCAACTTGACAGAATGAAGACTCATCTGACTGATGAGTCCTTAGGCAATGCCTGTTGGGGATTATATTGGATTATATTAATTTAATGTGGAAAGACCAATTTTTTTAAATTTATTTATTTATTATGTATACAGTGGTCTGCCTGCATGTGTCCCTGCAGACAGAAGTTGGCACTAGATCTTATTACCGATGGTTGTGAGCCACCATATGGTTGCTGGGAATTGAACTCAGGACCTCTGGAAGAGCAGTCAATGCTCTTAACCACTGAGCCATCTTTTCAGCTCAAGACCAATCTTAATGGTGGGTGGGACTGGACTGCATTAATGGTAGAAAGTGAGCCAAAATCAGCCCTTTCTTCCTCATGTTGCTTTTCCTAGGGTATTTATCTCAGCAGCAGAAAAAGAAACTAAGACAGCCTGCCATTCCTCTCCTTGAAGCAAGAGATAGTAATTTCTAAACAGTGAAATGAAGACTGGGAATGGTATGCAGTTTATAATCCCAGAATTTGGGAGATAAAAGTCAGGAGAGTCAGTAGTTTAAGGTCATTGCTATCAAGTTGAAGTTTGACTTTATCTTAACAACAAAAATAAACTCCCAAGCAAATAAACAATAAAAAGTAAGATCTACCTAAAGAATGTCCTTGATCAATGTCAGCTTTAAATGATCTCCCAGGAGAGCCTACTCAAAATTCTCATTTGGAAGAAAAGGAATAATGCCCATTACTTGGCTAATTCCATGATAAAATAAGAAAAGCAGGGCTGATGAACAGATCAATGGTGGAATGTATTTTCTCTTCCTCCTTCCTTCTGCCTTTCATGCGGGCTGCGCTCTAACTCACTGTGTAGCTGAGGATGTCCTTGAGCTTCTCATCTTCCTGCCGCCAGCTTCAGTGACAAAGTTACACGCATGTTCTCTGCCTAGTTCATGCTCCTGGTTCATGAAATACTTACTGTGGATCCAATCTATTCTTTTTTTTTTAATATTTATTTATATATTTTTTATGTATACAATATTCTGTCTGTGTGTATGCCTGCAAGCCAGAAGAGGGCACCAGACCCCATTACAGATGGTTGTGAGCCACCATGTGGTTGCTGGGAATTGAACTCAGGACCTTTGGAAGAGCAGGCAATGCTCTTAACCTCTGAGCCATCTCTCCAGCCCCTCCAATCTATTCTTTATTCTTGTTCGGTATACACTCTTATCAACTGAGCTACAGTCCCACATCCTTGGTGAGAATTATTGGGAATGTCTTGTAAATAAAGGGTAAAGAACTTGAACCCAGTAGAACTAAGAACAGAAGCATTTCCCCTAAATTCAACATATACAGCTTATTCTTACCAATAAATTATGTGGACTCAGTACTCACCAACATGAATCGGTGCTGGGAACAATCCATATTCATGCTCTCCTGGAGTATATTCCAGTTTCTCTTTCTTTAACTGGATTAATCGGCTCTTTGGGCTGTGATGAGAAAAGAGTAAGAAACAAAGGCAATTAAATTTCTTTCTGAGGTCAAATGAAAATAAATTATATCTGAAAAGATGATTCAATGTATAAAGGCACTTCCCGCCGGGCGGTGGTGGCGTACGCCTTTAATCCCAGGACTTGGGAGGCAGAGGCAGGCGGATCTCTGTGAGTTTGAGTCCAGCCTGGTATACAAGAGCTAGTTCCAGGACAGGCTCCAAAGCTACAGAGAAACCCTGTCTCGAAGACCTCCCCCCCCCCCAAAAAAAGATAAAGGCACTTCCCACCAAGACTGACAACCTGAGTTAGAGCCCTGGAGACTATATTGTTAAAGGAGAATTAACTTCTGAACACTATCTTTTGTCTTCAACATGCACGTATGCCAGCACCTTTTCAATAAATAAAAAGAAAAAAATGTAATCTAATAATGTACTTAAAAAAAAAAAACCCTGAGGTTAGAGAAATGGTTCAGCAGTTAACAGCATTGCCTGCTCCTTAGAGAGGACCTGAGTTTGAGTCCTAGCACCTATGTCTGCAACTGGTAAGGACCTGGCAACCTCTGTCCTATGCAGGTACTCTCATGTACCTTTGAGCACCTATAAATACGTACATAAATAAAAAAAAATCTTAAATTCTGGAAATTCCCTTTAAAAAGAGGTTCTTTAATATTCTCTAACAACTTTACAAAAACTTAAATTTAATTTTCTTTTATTCATTTAACAACAGCCCTGGCTGTCCACATGAGATGGTTTGTAGCCCTGACCACCTAAATTAAATCCCTGGAGCTTATGATGGGAGGAGAGAATTCACAGCTCAAAGTTGTTCTCTTTTTCCCCAAATACACAAGGTCACGTACACTCGTGCAGACACATCATACAAAAACGTAACAAAACAAAAAGATTTATTAATTAATTTTATTTATTAATTTTATGTGTGTTTTGTTTGCATGAATATGGGTGTCACACAATGCCTGGTTCTTGCAGGGGCCACAAAAGGGCAATGGATCCCCTGAAACACCATGTGGGTGTTGGGAACTAAACTCAGGTCCTCTGCAAGATAAGCAAGTGCTCTTAACCACTAAGCCATCTCTATAGCTGTTAAAGATAATTTTTAAATGAATTTATGATTTATTATCAGTATATGTTGGGTTTTTATACTGTTTGGTCGAAAGTGAGTCCCCAAAGTAGCAGTGCTGGTGACAATATTGCTAACAGAAGCTCAAACTTCCCTATCCCTCAGGATTCTCATAAGGCAGGTCTGTTTACCAGCTAATTCAAACAACCTACACCCTGCTATCACAGAAAATACTTTCCCACAAGTTGCTGTTCTCTGCCTCCAGAGATAACCTTAGCATTTTGATCCCCAATAAACTGTCCTTATACCCACAGAGTAGTCCAGTTTGGGGGTTTCACTATAACCTCTGACATATACCTATTTTATATGTATACATACATGGGCCATATAAATTTTTCTTGGGTAAAATAGGGTCATGAGTATAAAGAACATGACTGTGCTAGAAACTCTACAAACACACAACAACCCAAGGGCTGGGGCTCTTAAATTTAATTTTCTTTCAGTTTTATACTTTTCTGCTGTGTTCAGAGCCTCATGGATGTGTTTATTTAATTTTTTGAGACAGGGTCTCACTGTATATATAGCTCTAGCTGGCTAGGAACTTCTATGTAGGCTAGCTTCAATTCACAGAAATCCACCTGCATACCTCTCGAGTGATAGGATTAAAGAACACTTTAAAATTACCCCCTTAACTACCTGGCTCGAGTGATAGGATTAAAGAACACTTTAAAATTACCCCCTTAACTACCTGGCTCGCTAAGTAACTGTTTCAGTTTTTGTTTACATTTTTAAATAAAAAACTGAATTAAGGCCAGATGTCACAGCTCATGCCTTTAATCGCAGCACTTTAACATAAAACTAGTTTGTAACTTTATATCATGAATACCTCATTGGTGTTTAAAAATACACACCCTGCTCAACTATGTTCATAGCAGCTTTGTTTGTCATAACCAGAACCTGAAAACAACCTAAATGCCCCTTGATCAAAGAATGGATAAGAAAAATGTGGTGCATTTACACAATGGAGTACTACGCAACAGAAAAAAATAACGACAGCTTGAATTTTGCAAGAAAATGGATGGAGCTAGAAAACATTATTTGGAGTGAGGTAACCTAGACACAGAAAGACAATTATAACATGTACTCACAGGTGGTTTTTAAACATAAAGCAAAGAAAGCCAGCCTACAAACTGCAATCCCAGAGAACTCAGACAACAATAAGGACACTAAGAGAGACTTACATAGATCTAATCTACATGGGAAGTAGAAAGTAGTCAAAGACAAGATCTCCTGAGTAAATAGGGAGCATGGGGACCTTGGGGGAGGGTTGAAGGGGGGAGGGGAGAGGCAGGGAGGGGAGGAAAGAAAAAATGTAGAGCTCCATAAATATCAATAAACATATTTTTTTAATAAAAAGCAAAAAAACAAAAACAAAAAACAAAACCAAACCACACCACACCCCTGCCCCTAAAAAGACAGGGTCTCATGCAAGCCATGCTGGTCTAAAATTCTCTATGTGGTAAGGGTGGCTTTCAACATCTCCTCCAACCATATCTGGGTTATGAGGCACTGGAAACCAGACTTAAAATTTTCAGCATAAACGATATACATATCCAGCCCAAAGTTTTCTAATTACAATAAACACCAGTGAGCTCAGCCAGCGCTGGTGGGCTAGTATGCTCTACACAATCAGTTTCAGACTGTGTCAATAAAGTAATAAAGGAGTACTTATCAAGTTGTATCAAGGAATTATAAAATTCTTCAAACTATTCATTTGACAATTTAATCAATGAAATTCAAAATACATTTCTTTACGCAGACAATGCTATTTACCTTCCTTTTGGGGTTTTATTTATTTAATTAATTAATTTTTTTTTTGTTTGTTTGTTTTTGAAGACAGGGTTTCTCTGTAGCTTTGGAGCCTGTCCTGGAACTAGCTCTTGTAGACCAGGCTGGCCTAGAACTCAGAGATCCGCCTGCCTCTGCCTCCCGAGTGCTGGGACTAAAGGCATGTGCCACCACCGCCCGGATAATTTTTTTAAACTTAAGAAACGTCCTGGGGGCTGGAGAGATGGTTCGTGGTTAAGAGCACTGACTGCTCTTCCGGAGGACCCGGGTTCAATTCCCAGCACCCACATGGCAGCTCACAACTGTCTGAAGATCCAGTAGCAGGGGATCTGATACCTTCACACCAATGCACATAAAAAAAGTTAAATAAACCATAAAAAAAAAAAAAAAAAAGCAAAACGTCCTGGCAGGCCTGGTAGAGAATGATGTCCTTAAACAGGAGGCAATCCTCCTGCCTCTGCTCCCGAGTGCTGGCGTTTCAGGCGTAAACCACCACACATAGCTTTCATTCTTATTTTTAAACAACAGAAGGCATAATTAGAATCCAACTGACAGAATGGAAGTAGAAGAGAGAGGCTAAACATCAGGGATGATAGTTATAACCTGTAACACAGTGTGGCTTCAACAGTCCAGTGAGTACTCAGGTACTCAAGCCCGGTACACATACAATACACATTACACATATATAATGCTATACTGGTTTTTTTCATAGTGAAAAAAATATTTTGTTCAGGCTCAGTGGTTAAAGGTGCCTGCCACCCAGCCTGTGGTGGTAGAGAGGAGACTGGATTACACAAATGCAGTAAAAATTGTAAAGCTATGATGGATAATAGGGATAAAAAGATATAAACTTTCAGTCGCCACTACTTACTCTGTGGTTTTGTAAACATCAGAATATAGCCCAGCTCTCTGGTACTTTTTCTTTGGAGGACGTGGGGCCTTCTTTTCTCGTGGGATGAGAGCCAGCACAGGTTGCAAGGTACTTTCAGGTTCAGAAGGTTCAGCGGGGGTTTCAAGAGGAATGGGAATTTCAGCTGGTGTTTCTATAAAGCTAGAAAAAAAAATAATCTGAAGATGTTATTGTGAAAAATAATTATACACACACATACATATACGTATTTGTTGTAATTTTTGAGGCAGACTCTTAGCCTTGAACCTGCTATGTAGACAATAACGATCTTAAGATCCTGATTCTTGGGGCTGGAGAGATGGCTCAGCCGTTAAGAGCATTGCCTGCTCTTCCAAAGGTCCTGAGTTCAATTCCCAGCAACCACATGGTGGCTCACAACCATCTGTAATGAGGTCTGGTGCCCTCTTCTGGCCCGCAGGCATACATGCAGACAGAATATTGTATACATAATAAATAAATAAATAAACAAATGAATATTAAAAAAAGATCCCGATTCTTTTTTTTAAAATATTTATTTATTTGTTATGTATACAATATTCTGTCTGTGTGTATGCCTGCACTGCAGGCCAGTAACCACTGAACCATCTCTCCAGCCCAAGATCCTGATTCTTGACAGGCTCCAAAGCTACAGAGAAACCCTGTCTCGAAAAACTTAAAACAAACAAACAAACAAACAAAAAAAACCCACACAAGTTGGGTGGAGTGGATGGCTCACACCTTTAATGCCCAGCACTCAGGAGGCAGAAGCGGACAGATTTGAGTTTGAGGCCAGTCTGGTCTGCAGTGCAAATTCCAGAACAGCCAGGCTACACAATGGAATCCTGTCTTGGGGGCTGGGAGGGGGTTAGGGGTAAACAAACAAAAACAAAAAGAAACACCAAGGCACGTGGATGTACTGGTTAGTGCTTTTAATCCTACTGCTTAAGAAGTTGAGCCAGAGGGCTAGAGAGATGGATTAGCAGTTAAGAATTGCTCTTTCAGAGGACCTGGGTTCAAGTTTAAGCACCCACATAGTAATTCACAACTGTCTGTAACTCCAGCTCCAGGGGATCTGATGCCTTCACACAGATACACATGCAGGCAAAACAACGATGTACATAAAATAAAAACAAATAATTCACTAAAAAAAAATAGGAGTTGATGCAGAAGTATTAAGTTCAAAGTTATTCTTTGCAGTAGAGCAAGTTCAAGGCCACCTTATCTCAGGAAATCAAAATAAGAGCTGTCAGGCGTCCTGGCTCACACCTGTAAACCTAGATCCTAGAGGCTAATGAAGGAAGACATCCACGTGAAATTAGCCTAGCATACAGGGTATGACTGTATCTAAACAACGATAAAAACGAAACTTTTCAACGCAAACCTGATGGCTGTGCAAGTCTATAAACAAAACTACTACCTAGGCTGACACTGAGTGAAGTCAAGTTCAAGGCCTGTTTGGACAATTAACTGAGAACTTTCCTAAAAAATTAACACCACAGCTGGACGGTGGTGGGTTATGCATTTAATCTCAGCACTAAAGAGGCAGAGGGAGGCGGATCTCCGTGAGTTCGAGACCAGCCTGGTCTACAAGAGCTAGTTCCAGGACAGGCTCCAAAGCTACAGAGAAACCCTGTCTCCAAAAAAATAAATAAATAAATAAATAAATAAAATTAACATCACACACACAAACACCCCTACCTATGTCTTTGGTCCTCTAACATTATATATTTTAAAAATCTACTGGATGTGGTACACACCAGTAGGGTACGGAGAAGAGGAGGATCACAAGTTCAAGGCCATCCTAGTCTGCACATGCCAAGGACTAGAGCAACAGCTCAGTAGTTAAGAGTAAATCTTGCTCTTTTAGAACACCAATTTAAAACAAACAAACAAAGAAAAATCCAGAGTGAAACTATAGCTAGGTTGCAGTTCAATTTCTACAATGTAACAACATTTAAATAGCTATGGCTAAAATGTCTTTAATTTGATAAAAGTATAAACTTGAAGTTATATGAATATAAGTCACCATGAGAAAGATCAACTCAAATAAAACAAAGCAAATGATAATAAATGTGCTGAAAGTGACCAATGAAGAAAACAAGACAGTGAGAGGCAGCAGGATACAAGAATTTCAAGGTTAGAAGCCAGGAGCAAATCCAGTCCCGGGACACTGGCAGACCAGGATTGAACCAACGACCTGACTCAGAGTCTGCGACCTCCACCAGAACAGGAGTGGGAAAGAACCAGCTACCTAGGACAAAGAGAGAACAAGCTCCAACATGAGCAGAAGCAAAGAGCAAACCCAGTCCCGGGACATGGGCAGATCAGGATTGAGCCAGTGAACAGATCCAGAGTCAACAATCTCCACCGGAACAGGTACAAGGGAGAAACCTCTGAGTGAGTGAGCCTGAGCCACAGACTGCTGAGGGTCCGGACGTAAATCTGGGACCAAAGATCTCGGCAGGGCCAAGAGCGAGTCTGGGACCTCAGAGAGAGTAGGCCTGAGCCAGGTCCTCTGTGGGTTTGGGCATTGGTCTGGGACATCAAAGGGAATAGGCAGGAACCTGGAACCCCTGCAGGTCCGAGCACCAGTCTGGGACCTCTGGGGAAGTAAACAGGTCCTCTGTGGGTTCGGGCACCCGAGCCTGGGACCTCCTGGGCAGTAAACCAGAGCCAGAAACCTTTCCAGGTCCAACTCCAACCCAGGGACTTTTGCAGGAGGAGATCCAGACTAGGATTTACAGAAACAGATCAAAGCCAGTAGGCTTGAGACAGCAAACTCCAAGGGTGCAAACCAGAGTACAGGAACACTGAGCTATCTCAGGAACAGGAATAATCAACGGGATAACAAGAACTGTGACACTGACTGTATCACGAGGAACAACCATCTGAACTTTAAATTCACTGGCACCTGGAAGATTATTCAACAGAATCTCAGACCGCCACAACCACACCTATTAGAGGAAAAGATGAGTAGAAGACGTAAGATCACACGCTACTACATGTGATCCCAAAAATTCTACCAAAGAACTTATACAACTCATAAACACATTCAGCAATGTAGCAGGATACAAGATTAACTCAAAAAAATCAGTAGCCCTCCTGTACACAGATGATAAAAGGGCTGAGGAAGAAATCAGAGAATCAACACCCTTCATAATAGCCACAAATAGCATAAAACATCTCGGAGTAACTCTAACCAAACAAGTGGAAGACTTGTATGACAAGAACTTTAATCTTTGAAGAAAGAAATTGAAGAAGACACCAGTAAATGAAAAGACCTCCCATGCTCTTGGGTAGGCAGAATTAATCCAAATTAACAAAATCAGAAATGAAAAGGGGGACATAACAACAGACACGGAGGAAATACAGAGGATCATCAGGTCATATTTTGAAAACCTGTACTCCACAAAATTGGAAAACTTAAAGGAAATGGACAACTTTCTGGATAAATATCACTTACCAAAATTAAATCAAGACCAGATAAACAAATTAAACAGACCTATAACTGCTGAGGAAATAGAAACAGTCATCAAAAGTCTCCCAACCAAAAAAAGCCCAGGACCAGATGGTTTCAGCTCAGAATTCTACAAGACTTTCAAAGAGGAACTAATACCACTACTCCTCAAATTATTCCACACAATAGAAACAGAGGGAACACTGACAAACTCTTTTTATGAGGCTACAATTACCCTGATACCCAAGCCACAGAAACACAATACTAAGAAAGAGAATTACAGACCAATCTCATTCATGAACATTGATGCAAAAATACTAAATAAAATACTTCTTTGCTTTCTACATATCTATTTCTGTCTTTATCGTGCCTTTCATTGAATATGTATGTATGTTTATATAAATAATGCTTAAGTTTTCCATAATAAACAATAAATTTTCCTCCCAGGTCAGACACCCTGAATCTTTCCCGGTAAGCCACAACTCGTGGTGACACACAGATTATTAGAAATGGATTAAACAAATACATGAGAGTTAGCCAATAAGAGGCTAGAGCTAATGGGCCAGGCAGTATTTCAATGAATACAGTTTCTGTGTAATTATTTCGGGTATAAGCTAGCCAGGCACCGGGCGGCGGGAGCCGGGTGGCCGCCGTGACCAAAAGCAGGCCCGCGCGCCTCTTACTACATACCTAAACATGATTAAGGCAATATACAGCAAGCCAACGGCCAACATCAAACTAAATGGAGAGAAACTCCCAGCAATTCCACTGAACTCAGGAACAAGACAAGGTTGTCCACTATCTCCATACCTATTCAATATAGTTCTTGAGGTCCTAGCTCCAGCAATAAGACACCAAAGGGCGATCAAGGGGATACAAATTGGAAAAGAAGAAGTCAAACTCTCACTGTTTGCTGATGATATGATAGTTTATATACGTGATCCCAAAAATTCTACCAAGGAACTTCTACAACTCATAAACATATTCAGCAATGTAGCAGGATACAAGATTAACTCAAAAAATCAGTAGCCCTCCTGTACACAGATGATAAAAGGGCTGGGGAAGAATTCAGAAAATCAACACCCTTCACAATAGCCACAAATAGCATAAAATATCTTGGAGTAACTCTAACCAAACAAGTGGAAGACTTGTATGACAAGAACTTTAAATCTTTGAAGAAAGAAATTGAAGAAGACACCAGAAAGGAGAAAGACTTCCTATACTCTTGGGTAGGCAGAATTAACATAGTAAAAAATGGCAATCTTACCAAAAGCAATCTACAGATTCAATGTAATGCCCATCAAAATCCCAACAAAATTCTTCAAAGACCTCGAAAGAACGGTACTCAACTTCATTTGGAAAAGCAAAAAACCCAGGATAGCCAAAACAATCCTGTGCAATAAAAGAACTTCTGGAGACATCACAATCCCTGACTTCAAACTATATTACAGAGCTACAGTACTGAAAACAGCCTGGTACTGGCATAAGAACAGACAGAAGGACCAATGGAACCGAATAGAAGACCCAGATATCAATCCACACATCTTCGAACACCTGATATTTGATAAAGAAGCAAAAAATATCAAATGGAAAAAAGAAAGCATATTCAACAAGTGGTGCTGTCATAACTGGATATCAACATGTAGAAAAATGAAAATAGACCCATATCCATCACCATGCACAAAACTCAAGTACAAATGGATCAAAGACCTCAACATAAAGCCAGCCACACTGAACCTTATAGAAAAGAAAGTGGGAAGTACACTTGAACTCATTGGCACAGGGAACCACTTCCAAAATAGAACCTCAGCAGCACAGACACTGAGAGAAACAATTAATAAATGGGACCTCCTGAAACTGAAAAGCTTCTGTAAAGCAAAGGACACAGTCAACAAGACAAAACGACAGCCTACAGAATGGGAAAAGATCTTCACTAACTCAACGTCAGACAGAGGTCTGATCTCCAAAGTATACAAACAACTCAAGAAATTGGACACCAAAAGATCATATAATCCAATAAAAAAAATGCAGTACAGACCTAAACATAGAACTCTCAACAGAGGAATCTAAAGCTGAAAGACACTTAAGGAAATGTTCAACATTCTTAGTCATCAGAGAAATGCAAATCAGAACATCTCTGAGATTCCATCTTACACCTGTTAGAATGGCCAAGATCAAAAACACTGATGACAACTTATTCTGGAGAGGCTGTGGAGAAAAGGGAACACTTCTGCATTGCTGGTGGGAATGCAAGCTGGTACAACCCCATGGATGTCAGTGAGGCGATTTCTCAGAAAATTAGGAAACAACCTTCCTCAAGACCCAGTAATACCACTTTTGGGTATATATCCAAAGGATGCTCAATCGTGCCACAAGGACATGTGCTCAACTATGTTCATAGCAGCTTTATTTGTCATAGCCAGAACCTGGAAACAACCTAAATGCCCCTCAATTGAAGAATGGATGAGGAAAATGTGGCACATTTATACACAATGGAGTACTACACAGCAGAAAAAAATAACAACAGCTTGAATTTTGCAGGAAAATGGATGGAGCTAGAAAGCATTATTTTGAGTGAGGTAACCCAGACCCAGAAAGACAATTATCACATGTACTCACTCATAGGTGGTTTTTAAACATAAAGCAAAGAAAACCAGCCTACAAACCACAATCCCAGAGAATTTAGACAACAATATGGACACTAAGAGAGACTTACATAGATCTAATCTACGTGGGAAGTAGAAAGTAGACAAAGACAAGATCTCCTGAGTAAATTGGGAGCATGGGGACCTTCGGGGAGGGTTGAAAGGGGGAGAGTAGAGGCAGGGAGGGGAGCAAAGAAAAATGTAGAGCTCAATAAATATCAATTAAAAAAAAAAGAAAAAATTCTTTTGGCTGTTTATCACATTAGACTCTTGAATTCATTTCTTAAAGGTTCATTTTTTTGGTTTGAATATTAGGCCCTTTTACTTTTTTTACCATATAAAAATAATTTTGCGATCACCTTGTGCTTTAACAAAAGGCTCTAGATATATTATGTGTCCTAGGGTGCCCAATATTCAATATTAGTATAGCTCAGATTGACCTTAAAACTCCAGATTGTTCTTCAACCCGAAATGACTGGCATGCATGAGTACTTCACCAAAAATATTGTTATAAATGAAAACAGTTCTTGCCGGGTGTGGTTTCGCACGCCTGTAATCCCAACACTCAGGAGGCAGGGCCAGGCTGACCTCTGAGTTCAAGGCCAGCCTCATGTATAAAACAAACAAACAAAAAAAGAAAACAGCCTAAAGATTCAGTTATGAAGCCAGGCTGTCGTGTACACCTCTAATCCCAGCAGTTAGGGGGCAGAGACAGGAGGATCTCGGTGACTGAGGCCAGCCTGGTCTACAAAGCGAGTTCTGGGACAGTCAGAGATACAGAGAGAAATCACGCCTCGAAAAAAACAAACAAACAAACAAAAAAAAAAACAAAAAAAAAGAAGGGAAGGAAGGAAGAAAGGAAGGAAGGAAGGAAGAAAGAAAGATTCAATTACATAAATATAGTACACTTTGGAGACACTTAAGCTGCGCTTGGACAATTAGCTCATCAATGAAGATGCCAATTGCAAAGCCCAATGAGCCAAGTTTGATGTCTGGTGGAAGAGATCTCACAGACTGTCCTTGGGGTTCCCCTATACCTGCCATCATATGCATACACACAGAAGATCAACAAACCAGAAAATAAAGAAGTTAGAGTGCTGTAATTTAGACCATATCTTAAGAAAGAAATTACCTTTTATTGTTTTCTTGTTCTTCTTCCTCTGGTATTGTCTTCTGCTTTTTCCTAGTTTGTTCTTCTATCAGCCAATTTTTCCTCTTCAACCCCTTCTTATGTTCTGAATTAAGGTTCACACTCTGAACCACAGCCTCGATCACATCAGTTACTGTGTCTGGACTTAGGTGCAGCGCTACTTCTTCACCTTCATTCAATTCTGGGTTAACCAACTGGGCAGCCTGGAATGCTTGCATTGACACCACAGCTTGGAGGGGACATTTCCGAGGTCGACCTGGTCTGCGTTTCACAAAATTGTTCCCTGTCCTGGCCTGCCTTTGAAGTTTTTTGGCTTTTAAAATTTTATTGACGTGGTCCAGGTTTTTCTTGGTGGCCAAGATTTTGTCATAATTGCACATTTTCCGAGCTTGGCGCTGCATAGCTTCAACTACACTTCTCTTGATATGATGGGGAGAACATCGACTTGCTAACTTTTCAGAAAGGAGTGGGACATTATTATTACAAGAGTCACCTGGGACTGCAGACACTACAAGACTATCTGATTTACCCAGGGCTCGCTCTTTGCTATAGCTATGGCCTGGACTGGAGGAAGGTGGTACAGACACAGTTGCAATTGCGGCTTCAGTATTTTTCTCCATGGACTCTTGCTCATCATGTTGTACTATCCGCTGCAACAGACTGTCTACAGAATCATCCATAGACGCAACCAATCTGGGACTTCTGGAGGGAATTCCATTCACTAAAAGAGACAACACAGCACACACAGACAAAAAATTGATCACTAAGTTATCTAAATTGCTGTCTCTATTTTTTTTCTTTGCCTTTTGAGATAAGGCTGTGCTACAAATACAAAGCCTTCGCTGGCTTAGAATGCACCAGGCAAACTAGGGTGGTCTTGAAGCTGTGGTGATCGATCCTTCCTGCCTCTGCCTTCTTAGTGCTAGGATTATAGGTAACCAACGAGCTTTTAATTTCATTAATTAAATCTTTATTTTTAATTTATGTATATGTATGTGTATGGCCTGTGCACAAAGGTATCCAGAGACCAGAAAAGAGTCAGATACCCTGAAGTTAGTGAGCTGCTGGATATGGGTGCTGGGAAATGAACCCAGCTATTAAGGAGAACAGTATTTTTAACTAAGCCATCTCCCAGCCCCTTCTTTTATTTTGTTTAAGACAGGTGTTCTGTAGCTCAGGATGGCCTTGAACCTACTACATTTGAGATTATTCCTAATCCTCAGTCTCTGTCTCCCAAAGTGCTGTAATTACAGGTATGTCCCACCATGCCTGGCTAAGTAACTTTCTATACTAACAAAAGATAAAGGCTCTAGAGTTAAAGACTGGATAAAGAGCTAAACTTGTGTGAGTGCTGGGTGTCTAATCCATAGACTTGCCCACATCAGGCAAGTTGTTTACCACTCAGCTAAATCCTGAGCAAGATGGGTTCCTTCCCTTCTTTCTTCCTGATTTTTCAAACATAGCCCAGGATGGCCTGGAACTCACTAGAAAAGGTTATCTTCCTTCCTTAGCCTTCTACATTCTAGAGTTAAAGGTGTAATATACCATGCCTGTCGGTTTTTGTATATGTGTTCCTGTGGTTCCAAATTTGTTTTTGTGGGGGTGGGTGGGTTCCATACTTGTGTGCTGTTTCTCACGGGCTATCCATATTATTTTTATTTGGAACCAAATACATATCCTTTTCAAGAAGTGTGCTGAATAACTGAATCATTTCTCTACCTCCATGACTAAGGATTACCTTAAGGGCTGGACTGAATGCACTACACATCTTCAGAGTATGGGGACATGGAACTTAAAAGTGGTGTGCTTGAGTGTCAAGCTGATAAGGGGTGGTGTTGTGATGGGGTTAGGTGAGTGTTAATTTCACCTTGACAAAATAGAGAATTACCTGCGAGATGGGGCTCTGAACATGACTGCAAGAGATTATTTTTCTAAAATAATTATTGCTTGTATTTTGTGTATGCATGTGGGGGGGTAGATATGTGGAATCATGCATGTATGGAGGTCAGAGGACAACACTGTGTTTTAGGTTCACTGTGTTTAGATCTACCTGCCGAGTCATGTCTTCAGCCCAATTAACTTAGTTAATGAGGTGGAAGACCATCCACCACAGTGAGTGGTGTCCTTCTTCTAAATGGGACCTTGAAAAAGGGAACTGAGAAGCAACTTTTATTTATCCCTCTTCATTTCCTGACTGTGGATGTGATGTGACAACCTGCTTCAAGTTCCTGCTGCCCTGACAAAGATGAACTATAGCTTCAACTGTGAGCTAAAATAAACCGTTTATCCGTTAAATTTCTTCTTCTAAGGCATTGTTAATAACAGGAAAGTAACTAAGTCTCTAAACTCATAATTTATTATTATTACCCACAGGTCATAGTTTACTAATTAATGGACTTATCTACATGTTTCTAAAATGTGGGATTAGCTGACATGCATGGTGGCTCATAACTGTGTAACTTAAGCATGCAGGAGGCTGAGCCAGAAGGATTACCACAAACTTCAAGTCAGCCTGAGCTACCGAGTGGGAACCGAGACAGTCAGGCACAGCAAAACTCTATCCAAAAATATTAAAAGCAGTGCTGGCGAGATAGCTTAGGATAAAGCATTTGCTGATAACCTGAGTTCCAACCCTAGGGTCCACAGTGGAAGGAGAGATGTAACTTTTCAAAGTTGCCTTCTGACAGTAGCCTGCATACACACATTTTAAAATTAAGAAAATGGTATTAGAGTTGGGGTTCAGCTTAAAAAGTGTCTGCCTAGAATGTAACAATATCATGTATTAAGTTTGGGGGAAATTCCAGCATGTGGGAGAGTGGTAGAGGCTGGAAGATCAGATGTTGAAGATAACTTTGGCTACACAGTGAGTTTGAGTCCAATATGGATTATGAGAAGTCCCTATTCAAAAACAAACATGGGAAAAACATGTTATTAATCTAGTTTTTTTAAGATTTTACTTTTACTTATGTGTCTACATCACAGGGGTACAGATGTTTTCTGATACCAGAGGAGGATAGGGAATGCTAGGAGCAAGAATCAGGTCCTTTAGAAGGTCAACAATTGCTTTTAATCACTGAACCATCTCTCTAACACAATCCCAAATATTTCCCTATTAAGTACTAGCAATTACAGAAACATCTATCTCATCAGGAAATGGATTTTTCCTAAAATCCCAGTAACTTGATGTTAAAATCCTAAAAATGAACAAGGTGGGGCAGGGATGAGATATATAACTGGATCTCTGTTTCTTTTCAATGTGGCCATATTGAATAAACCTCCCTTTTCTGCATTCTACTACTGTGCCTTGAATTGGCAAATTAAGGGCTAGTGGGGGAGAATAGCTTTTTAGGACTGTCAGAGCAGCTTCTTACTGTAACCCTAGACCACACACCCTTGCTACTGCCCAACACAGAAAAACAAAAACATTTCCAGTAGCCTAAAAAGTTCCTTAGGTACCCTCTCATTG
This sequence comes from Ondatra zibethicus, assembly GCA_004026605.1. Classification (NCBI taxonomy): domain Eukaryota; kingdom Metazoa; phylum Chordata; class Mammalia; order Rodentia; family Cricetidae; genus Ondatra; species Ondatra zibethicus. The sequence goes on along the minus strand of PVIU01003406.1, from coordinate 76,059 downwards.
AGAACATCACAGGAGTAGGTCAAGGATGTACCCACTGTTTCTGTTTCCTCTCAATACTGATGATGTCTGCCTTTCTAGAAGTTCATATAATGGAAAAAGTTGGAAATCTACAGCCAAACAATAAAACTGCGTTGACACTTAGAATCTGTCTTTAAAGTGATTCCTATCTTAGGCCCAAAAGCAGGGCTTTCTGCCTTTATTGTGTTTGTCTTTTACTTTGGCTTACCTGACTAATTCTGAGCCCAGGCAGGTTAATCTGTAAAGGAACGGTTGTCTATCCTATCTCTAATCTTTTTGCCTTTCAAAGCTGAAGGCAGAGAGAAGTTACTATCCTAAAACTGCAATCACGCTGGATTCTCAGAAGAATAATCAATGCCCCAAGTCCTGTAAGGGCAATGATTTATGAAGTGAGAGATCCCAGAACACAAGTATCATCTGAGACCCATCTTGCCCTCTAAATCACGAGGACTTCTTTGAACTACTTTGCAGAACCAGAACTGGTATCATCAACAACCAGTCCATATCTGTACTGATATAATCCTCCCTCTGGAGGAAAATAAAAATCTCTCATTCCCAATTCTTCCTCAACTGAAAGCGGAAACGCATTTCAGTACTCTGACGATGGCCTTTCCATTGGTAGACAGTCACTGTTGGACTAGATGGATCAGAGCCAGCAAGCCTTTTCACTACATTCCCTTTATATATAAACCCCTCCCCCATCAATTCTGTTCCTCTAGAGAACCCTGACTAATACAGGGGGCATAAAATTAAACTCAATGGTTTATGGCCCCAACTTAGTACAAGGCTGCTACTGGTTGTCCTCTGCAGGGGAACTGTAAGACAAAAAGTTCAGGCAGAGGGCTTGTTAACCCTTTGGTACAGCTGTAGTTACGCATATATATTCCTCCTACCAAATTACCGTCTCGTCCTGTAAATCCCATGTTCTGTTAAACTTCTGTCACTGCTGTTCCCAGAAATGGCCTCCCAATACTTGAAAACTCCTGCAGTTTTGGGCCTGCATGGAGATACTTGTGGCTAAGTCTGAGGACCACATGGTGGAATTAGAAATAGACTCCTGTGAGCTGTCCTCTGACAGCCACTCACATATGTATACACACAATATATAAGTAAGCAAATATTTTTAAAATAAAATCTGCAATTCTTTTGTTGTTGTTGTTTGTTTTTCGAGACAGGATTTCTCTGTAGCCTTGGTGCCTATCCTGAACTAGCTCTTGTAGACCAGGCTGGCCTTGAACTCACAGAGATCCACCTGCCTCTGCCTCCCGAGTGCTGGGATAAAAGGCTTGAGCTACCACCGCCCAGCAAAATCTGCAATTCTTAAATTTATCTGATTATATGTATATGAGTTTTCTCCCCATCAGCTGTTCCTTAATTTTTTTCTCTTTATTTATTTTTCTTTCTTTCTTTCTTTCTTTTTTTTTTTTTTGAGACAGGGTTTCTCTGTGTAGCTTTGGAGCCTGTCCTGGAATTCACTGTGTAAACCAGGCTGTCCTCAAATTCACAGAGATTCACCTGCCTCTGCCTCCCGAGTACTGGGATTAAAGGTATGTGCCCCACCTGCATATATGTGTGCTTGATGTGTAGTTCAAAAGATGCCCTGGAAGTGGATCCATGTATGTTTGTCAACAAACATGTGTGTTCTCTGAACCTGGCTTCTCTTCAAGAGCAAGAAGTGCTGGGATATCTACAAAAATGTTCTTAACCATCAATAATCTCTTGTACCACCTAAGTTGTTTTTTTTTTTTTTTTTTTGGTGTGTATGTTTGTTTGTTTGTTTTGCCTGAATGTATTTAAGTACGACCAAAACACATTTTGGCCTTTGGAAGACAAAAGACGGGCTGGATCCAGAGTAACTGGAGTTGCAGATGGCTGTAAACAACTATGTGGATGCTGGGAACAGAATCAATGTACTCTTTAAGACAGCCAAGTGCTCTTACCTGCTGAGCAATCTCTCTGGTCCCTTTTTCTAGCTTCTTTAAAAGAAACTGATTAGCCAGGCAGTGATGGCACACGCCTTTAATCCTAGCACTCAGGAAACAGAAGCAGGTGGATTTCTGAGTTTGAGGCCAGCCTAGTCTACGGAGAGAGTTTTAGGTCAGGGCTAGACAGAAAAACCCTGTCTCGTAGAACAAAACCAACCAAAACAAACAAATGGATTGATTGTATAAAAACAGAAAATTATGGGACATGAAATTGAACTTACTGTGTGTGGGGGGAGCTTTTGTAGCATAGCTCATGTATGGAGCAGTCAGGGGACAAGTTATGGGAGCTGGTTTTCTCTTTAGCACGTGGGTTCAATTCTTTAGGCTTGGTGGCATGTGCTTTTATCAAGTGAACTATCTTGCCCTTTCCTAATTTCCTTGCTTAAATGAAAATCTTTCTCTTTTTTTTTTTTTTGTTTGTTTGTTTGTTTTTCGAGACAGGGTTTCTCTGTGGCTTTGGAGCCTGTCCTGGAACTAGCTCTTGTAGACCAGCCTGGTCTAGAACTCACAGAGATCCGCCTGCCACTGCCTCCCAAGTGTTGGGATTAAAAGTGTGTAACACCACTGGCCCAGCTTTTTCTTTTTCTTAAATCGAGACAGGCTCTATAACCCAAGCTGTCCCCTAACTCACAGATTTATCTGCCTCTTCCTTCAGAGTGCTGGGTGACTTGGTTCTCTGTTGGCCAACCAGCCTCGCTCTTCCCCCCTTTTTTTGCCATCTCTCAGCTTCCTAAGACTCAGCTCCTTGTTTTTAGGGTCTCATGTAGCCCAGGCTGGCCTTGACCACCAGCATCTACCTCCTAACTGATAGTGACAGTAATTCCAGCCCTAACCAACAACAAAACGTTTGTTTTTGGTAAAGGAAATATTACTCCTTTCATTATTTTTCCCCAACTACTGAAGCTTAAGCCTAAGGTCTTGCATAGGCATGTACATGTTAGCCTCTGGAGTAGCAGGGAATGAAAACAGAGTCTCCCAAGCACTAAAATTTCGGTGTGATCATATCCATGACCCACTAAAATGTTTCTTCTTTCTTTTCTCCCCCCCACCCTTTTTTTCTTTTTTGAGATAGAGACTCAAGTAGTAAAGGCTTATTTCAAAATAAAACATTATATTGTTGAGGTTGGCTTTGAATTCCTGACCTTCCGATCTCAACTCCCCACTCCTGGGATTAGAGGCTAACGTAATAATGCTATGCAAAAGCCTGGAACTCTCCATGTACCCCAGGTTGGTATTAACTGCACAGTGATCCTCTTACGTCAGCCTCCAGAGTGCTAGGATCTCTGTCTATCCCAAGGTCATGAAGATTTTTCTCCTATGTGCTCAAGTTTTATGGTTTTAGAAAGTTCACAGAAACCTATATTTCAAGTTAAAATTCCCGTGGTCTGCAGTCGATGGTCCTCTCTCTTTATAAAGCCACGCAGCCGTCTTCGAGAGCTGGGTCTCAGGAGTGAACTGAAGGACACGAGCGGCGGCTGCAGCCCCAGGGTCTCCAAGACCCAGACAGGGTTTCTTTCATTTCTAGCCCAGGCTGGGTTATACAACGACTCTATGCCAGCCTGAAAAAATACCTCACCAACCCCTTCATAACAACGAACGAATGAACCAAAAGGCAATGTATAAGGTCATACAGACAGATCAGTGGTTAAAAGCACTTGTTGCCAGGTCTGAGTTCCATCCCTGGGACCCACCAAAAAAAAAAAAAAAAGCATAACTGATTTCTATAAGTTGACCTTTGACCTCTGTCCTGTGCCCTTGCAACAAAAACACATACAATAAATAAATATGATAAAAAATATTTTTAAAGGAAGTATATTAGGAGTAATGATTTCTGGTCTTTAAAATTTTTTAAAAAAATATATTTATTGTGATTTAGATTTAGATTAAATATATTGGAGACTTATACCTTGAGTTATTACACAAACTCAAAGGCCCTATTTCCAGACTTTCTGTTTCAATAAAGCATACTATATGTTTATAGTCCTGGCAGGAATGGATATTCTTTTCTTAGAGATAGAGTTTTACTATGAAGACCTAGCTGGCCTTAAACTCACATAGATCTGGCTGCTTTTGTTTCCCAAGTGTTAGGATTAAAGGGGTATCTTAGTTATTGTTCTATTGCTGTTGAGGAGACACCATGACCAAGGCAGCCTATAAAAGAGAGCATAAGAAAGCATTGAGCTGGGGATTTGCTTACTTTCAGAGGGTTAGTCCATCACGGTGGGAGCACGGCGGCAGGCAGGAACGGAACTGCAGCGGTAACTGAGAGTTTACATCTTATCCACAAAATGGGGGCAGAGAACAAGAGACTGAGCGTGTTTGGGGCTTCTGAAACCTAGAAGCCCAATCCCAGTGACGAATACACTTCCTATCCTTTACCAAAGAGCTCCCGTAGAGTAAAAGGGACAACTAGAGCAGGAAACCAACCAATCACTGAGCACTGAGCAAGGTGGAACAGAACAGAAGAATCTTGCTAGGTCTCTCCTTAAGGGAGACTAAGCAAAGACTAGCAGAAAAAAGTAACAACTTTTCTTCGCTGGAGCCAGAAGAGATTGCTACATTTCTGCAGGGGCTTCCTTGTAGCAGAGTGTTAGTAAAAGTAACATCTTGGACCCGAGAAGAAGCAGACAGCTCTGTTAGGACGTTTTCCCTTAAGGGAACAGAGCAGAGCTCAGCTGTAGTGGCTCTCCAGGAGAAAACCATTCCCCACTGCACCCCAGCTTCAGGTAGCCTGGCTTCCTGGCTTAGTTAGGACACCTGTCCTTCAGGGCTGAGCTGTCCTATTGTGGCTCTATTCTCCAGAGCTGAGATGTCCTACTGTGGCTCTAAGTATAGTCTGGCTTCCCGATACATCAGGATGTCTCTGCAACTCCACAGCTGTAACACATTCCCCCACAGTTCCAATCACTGGGAACCAAATATTCAAGTAGATGAGCCACGGTGGTGGTGGTGGTGGGGTCATTCTCATTCAAATTATCACAAAGGATAAGAACCGTGCTTTTCCATTTGGCTCCCTTGGTTATAAGATAACTGAAATAGTGCTCCCTCCCAGAGACCTAATATAAAGAAAGAAACGGCTAGGACCACTGGTCAACCAGAAGAGGAACTTGTCTTCACCAATACTGATACTAGCTGAAGCCTGAAGCACTACTTTCTTTCTTTTAGTCCTGGCTGTCCTGGAACTCACTCTGTAGACCAGGCTGACTAGAACTCTGACTCTGGAGTGCTGGGATTAATGGTGTGCCACCACCCCCTGGCCTTTTTTTGTTTGTTTGCTGAAGACAAGGTCTCACTATGCTTAGCTCTGGCTGTCCTGGAACTATGTAGACCAGCTGGCCTACAGAGATGTTGGGATTAAAGGCATGCACTACCATGTTAAACTTAAAAATATTCTTTTAAGGTTTACTTATTTTATGTCTGTGTTTTGCTTATATATATATATGTATATATATATATACACACACATATATATATCTGTATCTTGTATCTTCTGGCCGTTCCAGTTATGGTGAAATGTCACATGGGTTCTGGGAATCACACTCAGGTCCTCTGCAAGAACAAGTGTTCTTAACCACGGAGCCATCTGCCCAGCATCAGGACTGTTTTTGATGCATATTGCTCATCTATTTAAACCTAAACCTCATGCTAGGGCTCTGATGATAGACTTAAAGGTCAATGGACTTCTTTGTACCTCTCCTAAATACAGGAATATAGGATAAATATCCCTACATTGCTTTTCTCTATTAATCATTTAACTGGCCTTCTGAGGAGAGGTACGATGCTGTGCAGGCCTAGGCTCTGACCTTACCTATGGTAAAAGTTTGTCTATTCTTTTACCAATATCACACTGTCTTTTTGTGGGTATGTGTGCTGTATGTACAAATGTGTGAGTGGGTGCGCATAAACACGCAGGTGCCAATACATGTATATGCTTGAAGGAGCCAGAGTTCAATTCTGGATGTCTTCCTCAATCTCCACAAAACAGGGTCTTGCACCGAATCTGGAACTCATCAATTTGGCTTCTTCAAATTTTGTTCTTGAAAGAATGAAACTATGCTGGTATTTTACATATGGGATTTTGGGGGGGGGGTGTTTGTGTTACTAATATACATGAGAGGCAAATGCTTTAACAATGGCAGTATACTCTTAAACACTTTTATGGTTTTTGTTATTTTGTTTTTCAAGACAGGGTATCTTTATATAGCCTTAGGTATTCTTGACTGTCCTAGAACTCTCTCTGTAGACCAGGCTGGCCTTGAACTCACAGAGATCTGCCGGCCTCTGTCTCCCAAGTGCTGGAATTGAAGGTGTGCGCCACCACCGCCCGGCTCCCTTTTATGCTTTTTAAGATGAGGTCTCCGTATTTCAGGCTGGCTTTGAAATCTTGGAAAACCCCTTGGTTCAGCTTCCCAAGTACTGCAGTTACAGGCATGAGCCACCACATCTGCTGGGCACTATATCAATCTTAGAATTAGTACCTGTGAGATACGTCAGCGGTAAATACACTTGCAGCCAGACCTGAAAACCTGTGTTCAGTCTACTCAATCTCAGGGTTGCACAGGGCAAAGAACAGAACAATTTGGGAAAGCTGTTCTCTGACCTCCACATTTGTGATATGACATGTGTGCACCAAGAGCAAGCACACACACATAATATGTAAAAACTCAACAAATATATATTGTATACATGTGTCATAGTGTGCTATTGATAAAAGCCTTAACCCCATGAGTTAATTCTGAAATCTTTCTCACTCTAGATTTTAAAAATAAAATGAAATGCATTACAGAATCAGCCCGTCATTTCAAATGAATTTCACGAAGACCACATTACACATATAAACTGGTTTAGAGAATTGACATCTTAAACATAATGTTTAAGAGTCATCTATCTAAAACAATGAAATATGCTTATTATTCTTTTGATATTGTCTTATGTAACCTCGGTAAGCTCTATATACAGTGCAATGTTGGGGAAAAAACCCAGGGGCACATATGCTAGGAAAGCACTCTCTCTTATCAACTGAGCTATATTTTTGGACCTTATTATTATCATATAATGTAGCCCAAGTTGACCCCAAATTCATAGCAATATCTCTTGTCTCAGTCTCTCCAGTGCTGGGATTACCAGTTTACTTTTTTTTTTAAATTTAAATACTTAATGGGTATATTTGAGAGATTTATCTTTAAATATTTCATGGATGACCTTGAACTCCTAATCCTGCTTCTATCTCCCAACTACTGAGATTATAGGCAAGTGCCAATATACTCTCAACAACAATACTTTATTATTAAAGGGTTTCAAGCCATACTATTACAGAATATACTATTTTACATCATTTCTATTCAAAAAATTATGTGTGTGTGTTATGTCTGTTGGGTTAAGTATGTGCACATGTACAGATCCCTGTGGAGGCCAGTGGTGACAAGTCTGGTGCTAGGACCCAAGTACTCCTGCAGCAACAGTGCTGCTCTTAACTGCTGAGCCATCACTCCAGTGCCCTCATTTCAATTTTTAAAAGTAAAACGACTGAATTTTCCCATTATACATTATCACTGATACGGAGATGAAAAGAACATTTTTTGTTTGCTTTAGATATTTATTAAGTAGCAGATAAAACAACAGCACTTACCTGCTGCAGAAGTACTCTCAGATGAAGACCTTTTAAGGGTAGGGCTACAATTTGTGCTTTCTGATGACCGCTGGGGAGGTTTATCTGAAGTTGACTGGGAACCTTGGAAGAAAGAAAAACAAAGAAACGCTAGTCAATCCAAGACTACATGAAGTGTTTATCAGATCGTGCTGTGACAGAACAGGGAATTTCAGCTGCTACCATTGCCATTCCCTGCAGCAACATGACATGTAAACTCACACGAAGAAAATAAGCAGAGCATAAACCATGCCAGATGTTACTGACAGAATTTCCCAGGTCTCACAGAATTTGTATATTAGCAGATTAACAGAACTCTATTTTTAATGATAGGATAAAAATAAATTGTGATTTTTGTTTCATCACTGTAAAATACTTACTGATAAAAATTGATACTCTAACCTGTTCCTTATTTTTTATTAAAACTCATCATATAAACCAGTAAAACATGATACAAGTAATTGAGAAATAATTGATGTGGGAAAGGCATATCCAACTTAGGTATCTCAGTAGACTGGGACAAAAAGTAGAAGCTTAGACTTCAAATTCATCATCTTTTTTTTTGAGACAGGGTTTCTCTGTGTAGCTCTTATTGTCCTAGCACCACTCACTCTGTAGACCAGGCAGGTGTTGAACTCACAGAGATCTGCCTGCCCCTGCCTCCTGGGTGCTGGGATTAAAGGCGTGTGCCACCACACCAGGTGAAGTCTATATGTAACATGAGGGCCAGGCTGCTTGTTGGGGTTTCTGTCCCGCCCGGTCCCCCAGCCGTTCAGTCCCAGAGAAAATCACACAGAGACTCTATGTTAGGTTATAAACTGATTGGCCCATTAGCTCAGGCTTCTTATTAGCTCTTGTAGCTTATATTAACCCATTATTCTTATCTATGTTAGCCATATTCTGAAAGAACTGATTATAAATTTGTTTATGGAATACATCTTTAATGGTATACACTTATGGTTACATAGTTTATAGCTATAAAATGTCATAAAAACAATTTCCCTTAAAAAAGTCTAATAATTTTAGAAAACCCCACACTGGTGAAGCACATAATTCAGTGCATCTCTTTTCAGGAGAAACAATGATGCTCAGGAATGATTATTTTCCTACACAAATATTCTTGTTTCTAATACTCCTTTCATAATAATCTAAAAAGCCAACTGTTTAATGAACATCAATTTTTGTGAAAAGAATTAGAAGCACTCTAAATCATTCACTTTTGTATCTAAAATAAGCTTTAACATATAATTGGAGGCACAAAAGAAACCAAAGACTTGAAGAGGAGACTCTGTATAACTGCCTCTAGGACTTAACTCTCTAATGAAGACAGGATTTAATTTCTGAAGGACAATACAGAACAGAAGAAACAAACAGAGCTAAGTTTCTATGATTTCCCTTCCTCTAGGAGAAAAAGTATGACCTGTTTTATTTAAATACGTTTTTTCTTCGTTTTTTGTTTTTCCAAGACAGAGTTTCTCTGTAGCTTTGGAGCCTTCCTGGAACTTACTCTATAGACCAGGCTGGCCTCGAACTCAAAGAGATCTGCCTGCCTCTGCCTCCCCAAGGGCTGGGATAAAAGGCGTGTACCACCACCGCACGGCTTAATAGGTTTCTTAAGCAACACCAGTGGAATTATTTTTCTAGGCTACTGGCAGTATTGACCAGATAATATGTATGACTCACCATTCAAGAATGAGAAGTCAGATACTGGATAATTCCTGCTGTGACAGTATACCCTACTTCTAAAACACAGTGATGACCCACGTAAGATCTACTCAAGAACAAAGACAGTTTAGTTTTGAATTCCAAAAAGATATAAAAAGGGATTTTTGAAAACAGTATAGTAAATTCCCATGATGCTGGCTCAGAATGTCTACTACAGAGCTAATAGTATGATAAAATAAAACATCTAAGAAGTAAAAAGGCAAAGCATCAGTGAAGACTAAAAATTAATACGTAAGATTTTATATAAGAACAGATATATTCTTCCTAGCATGGCATGTAGCCAAGTCAGAAGACAACAGTGGCCAAGAAGCTTGATTCATCACTGCGCTCTATTACCATTCCTGATGAATGGGCAAACAATGTAGATTAAGTGCCAAGGAATAAAGGAACTGAAGAGCACTTTTAATAGTTTTCTCTCTCAGTCATAAACTAACATCTATTGGGTACAATTTTTCATGGCTGGTGTTTGGCTAGACTGTGGAGGTGGGAGGAAACAGAAATAGAGAACAGGAGCTTGTTTAAGGCTGTGTGTGTCATCACACATTTCAGATGGTATTTGTGCTGTCTGCTCTTGAGCTCCATCTTCAGTTTCTAAGCTATTCGGTAACTTTCCCCAAATTTTTTGATCATCTTCAAAGTCTTCATGGAGGCTTCAACTATACCTTTGATCATCAGGATATCCTGAGAATCACCCTGCCTGGCCTCACCCACCTCAGGGTAAAGAGGGTACAGGCACTTTCTTCAAAGCTCCTTCTTTTGGTGGCATCTGGAGCTGCTTAGGAGGCAGTGGGAGGTGGAATAGGGGTCAGATCCCCGGAGATCGTTATTGGCAGCATTGTACAGCAATTCCTGAGAAATCGAAACAATTGAGAGAGAGATGGCTTAGCTCACTTAGCTTCTGAGCCATTTTTCATTTTCTGAAAGTAATGGAGGCCAGCAAGTATCATTAGAATGTAATAGTTGACTGGAATAAAAATCAGGAAAACTATCATTTTTCATTTGTAAAAGTGTGTTCAAATCTCCTGCTCATACAGAGTAGAGGCGTTCTTAACAATATTGCATATTTAGAGAATAAAGTTGTATCCGTGAGATATGCTCAAAAGCAGTGCTAACAGGTGCAGTAAGAGATGAGAATACCTGGGGGAAAAACAATGCCCAACAATTTAAAGTAAACAGACTTAAGACTGGAAAGCAGTGCTGTAACTTTTGAGCAAGAAGCAGCAACCTGCTAAAGATGCATGAAGTATGTGAAGATTGGCCGCCTATAAGTTTATCAACTATATAAACATACTGCCTTGTTAACTTCCATTATACAGTTCAGTATTAGGGAAGAATAAGAGAATATCCAGAAAGAACTAACATGTGTCTTCCAGCAGAGACCCCAACATATCTGTATGTCCAAACTTAAGACAAAACAAAATGCAGAGTGAAGTGCAGGATGGTGTTAAGTACGGAGAAAAGTAACCTGGGTTTGACTGCTCCATTTAGTAAATTAAGGATCAGGAGCAAAGCAAATCAACATGCCTTACTCTGCCTTATTAAAGCACTCTAAATCATAGGACCGTTTTAAGTCCCAAAATGGTATAGTAAATGTAATGTCACCCGACAAGACTCACTGTGGCTTATTCATGTTAGTGACTACTCCATAGGAAGAGGTTCCTGATACTGATCATGCTACCTTCCTCTTGGGCAGAGAATGTCAATGACTGAAACCAGGGTCTTGGGCTTCACTGAGCTGAAAATTCACCATTATTGTAAAAAAAATTTCAGATGTTAAATACATAAGTAACTAACATACTTAAGTGAATATTCAATTTTAAAATAAGAACTTAAGAAAAGCAGAAACAAACTCTAGTCATGAGTTGAAAGTAACGTAATGGCCGGGCAGTAGTGGTGCACGCCTTTAATCCCAGCACTCAGGAGGCAGGATCTCTGTGAGTTCTAGGCCAGCCTGGTCTACAGAGTGAGTTCCAGGACAGGCTCCAAAGCTACAGAGAAACCCTGTCTCGAAACACAAACAAACAAACAACCGATAGCTATCAACATCTACCTTAAATGTAAAGTGAATACAATTAAGATGTCCTCCAAAAACAAGGACACTCAGGGCAGGGAAGAATTTGCAAAACAGAAAGTCATCTGAAAAGAATCTTTTTAATGTACTGACTCTTTACCTTGGTTTCTCTAGGAATGAAGTGATATCTAAACCACAGCAATAATATCAGATGTACCAAAAGACTAATTGGATCCAGGTGTCCAGCTTTCTGTTTAGTTCTTTAACAAAGGACAAAGTAGTTTTCTGCTTCCCCTATTTATTTATTTATTTTTGTTTTTTTGTGCTTCTCATTCCCAGTTATCTTCTAAGTGGAGTTTGTTGTATCCGGCTTGGGGGAAGCATTACTCAGTTTCACTTGTAGTAAGGTAAGATTTGCCAGCAAAGATATGCAAAGACTTGATTCCACAAAACAAGGTGTGTTTATATGAATTTAAGCTCAAGAAAATGTGATACTACCTCAAAAAAAGTGCACAAACACACACAAATACAAATAAGTTTCCATCATTTCTCATTTCAATTTAGAATAAAGGGATATAGGTGGAAATTCTTCAGTTCATAGAATTTTCAACTAGGAATATTGCTGGGGTCTCAGTACTCAGACCACAGCCTTTAGAAACTACATACACACAAGTAAAGCATTAATTACACAGAAAGCAGAGAACATATGCTTAAATAAAACTGGACTTATAATAAAGGTATAGTGATTCTTAGGAGTCAGTTCTTAATGCCTGCTGGTAATAAAGACATCTGTGTGGAGAAGACAGCAGAGTGATACTAAGGAGGAAACCCAAGGCATCACAAACTAGATGATACATAGAGGGATATAAGAACTGAAAATAAACTCTGATATATATAAGGAAACCTCAGAAGTCATTTGAATTACAGTATTTTTGAGTTTCATTAGTCCATTATTTGATAAACTTATAAGACAAGACTTTGAGAAAATATATGTATCAATGTAGACAAAAAGGGGAAGATGGTCTAGATGGTATGCACATAACAAGAAAAAGGGCAACAATGTCAGAAAATTGAAAAGGGAAAAAAGAACACAAATGGATTATGAACAATAATCTAAGCTTATAGTATTCACAGAAATAAGTGAAGACCAAATAGCTGTCATAAGGTTGCTTTAAAAAAAAATCTTGAAGCCGGGCAGTGGTGGCGCACGCCTTTAATGCCAGCAACTCGGGAGGCAGAGGCAGGCGGATCTCTGTGAGTTCGAGACCAGCCTGGTCTACAAGAGCTAGTTCCAGGACAGGCTCCAAAGCCACAGAGAAACCCTGTCTTGAAAAACCAAAAAAAAAAAAAAAAGAAAAGAAAAGAAAAAGAAACTTGATTAAATCTACTAAAAAAAAAATGAATGTTATGTTATTTTCACAGATAGCTGGGAGTAAGCAAAGAGACAAACGGTCAAAGCTATCAGAATCAATAGAGAAAACTGCCACAGATACCTCTGTATGCAGAAAAGTAGAAGAATCACAAATACACAGCCGTGAGATGACTCTGTGAATAAAAGAGTTTGCTGAGCAAGCTTCAAGACCTGAACTAGGTCCCTGGAAGCCACCGAAGGAAGAGAGAATTATTAACTGATCTCCATATACATCCTAAGGCATGTGCACTCTCTTATGGAAGCAAACACATATGCATAAGTACGTGAGCACACACACAGAGACACGCTCTCACTCTAACTTGAAGAAAAAATTGTAAACAAATTTAAAAAACGGAAAAAAAAAAAGCTGGGCGTGGTGGCAGTCAGAAATAGATGGATCTCTGTGAGTTGGTGGTCTCCATAGGAGCTCCAGACCAGCAGGGATATATAGTGAGATTCTACTGTCTCCAAAAAAACACCAAAAACCTGCCGGGTGGTGGTGGTGGCACATGCCTTTAACTCCAGTACTCTATGGAGACAGAGGCAGGCAGACTTCTGTAAATTTGAGGCAAGTCTGGACTACAGAGCAAGAACCAGGACAGCCAGAGCTACAAAGAGAAACCCTGTCTTGTAAAACTAAACACAACAAACAAACACAAAACAAACAATAACAAAAAAATCTAACACCCACACGCCCACAATGAAAACAAAGATTCAACCTAACTACTTCATTGAGGCCTTAACTATTTAAAAAAAAAAAATTTCATGGTGCTAAATATGAATTAGAAAGAACACACGGACTTGAGCATCATGCCATATATATGACTTTGATTCCAGAACTCTGGAGGCAGGGGCAGATTAGCCTGGTTTACACAGTAGATTCCAGGTCAGCCAGAACTATATAGTAAGACTTGTCTCAAAATAAATAAACGAAAAAGAAAACAAGGAAACCAGTAATCTGGCCAGACAAATTTATTTCTTCCGTCTAAATTCATAGTAAAGGCTTTTTACAAATTTATATGCTATAGGTCTTTCATGTACCTTATTTGGAGTTCAATAATAAACACTCACTAATTAGGAAATTATTTAAATGAGCAAAAGGTCTGATGTTTCCGATGCTACACACATCTTTGGATTAACCATGGAAAAACAAAGTAACTTATGCTAGTTTTAAAATGGTGCTTAGTGGTGAGTTCAAAGATGTAGACATATTTCAAAACAGTGTTTTAAAGTAATTAAATAATTTCTTTCCAAAAATTAAAGCAGGGCACAAAATTTTAATTTTATGTGTATGATGTGCATGTCTGATTTGCATGTGTAGAGGCACATGTTTGTGTGGGCACATGCATACATGTGGTGGTCTGAGTGAGGCTGATGTTGGGACCATCCTCAATTGGTCACACACCTTAAAAATTGAAGTAGGATTTCTCAAACCCACAGCTTGTTGATACTGACAGTTTTGCTTGCCAGCTTGCTATGAAGAGCCCCGTCTCTACCTGCCAAGGATGAGTTACAGGCAGGCTCTGTCTACCTCAGGCTTATGTGGGTTCTGGCATTTTAACCAGCCTCAGTATTTGGAGACTTTGATGAAGTATTTTGGTCCTGGATTTAAATTCTAAATCTATTCCTCAATCTCTTGAACACAATAGCGCTACACGTTTCTTGTCAATAATTTGAAAGGTAGGATCTTTAATAAAAACAGGTGTTTCTGACTATAAGAAATACATTTACAGAAAGCAATTGCATTTCATTTACCATATTAGTTAAATGCACTAAGAGGAGGGAAAGATTCATCAGAGTCTGTGCTAAAAACAAACAAAATCCCCAAAGTACCTTTTCCCCCATCTAACTGAGGAATTCCTCACAAAGCGAAACTTAGATCATTCACTAGGGAGGTGGAGGCAGGAAGGGGCATGGCTGGGTGGAGAGGAAAATAAGGCCAGAGGAGACGGGAGCTCAGGATTTAGTCTGAGGCCTCGAATAGACAGCAGTCAGTCTGAGGACGTGTAGAGACAGGATACCCATTCGGTCTGAGGATTTCATAGAGGTAAGACCTAGTGGTGGCTGCTCTGCTTCTCTGACCTTTCACCCCTAATATCTGACTCCAGGTTTTTATTACTAAGACCAATTAGATTTGCGCTACAGATACATGTATATATCCCCCATACACACGTACAAACACATAATTAAAAAGAAATATTAAAAGAAAAACTCACAAAACTTTGAGTTAGTATTGGTATGGATATATTCTAATTGGTAGGGTGCATGCGTAGCATACAGCAAACACTGGCACTGCATACCCATGCAATTCCATAAGACTGAGGCAGGTGATCGGGTCAGCCTTGGCTAGACAGCCAGTTTTGAGATCAGCCTGGACTACTACATGAGTCAAAAAACAAAAAACAGCCAGCCAAACAATAAAAAAACATACCTAGATAATAATTTTTAAAAATGCTGAAAAGTCAAGTTTAGACATTCCATGTCAGATACCTGTTCTCACCAGACGTATTTCATATCTACCTAATATAGATCAAATAATAGATTCAATTACCAGGAATAGATGAAACCAGGAAACCTAGTCTCTGTAATTAAGTATATAATGTTAAGACCATTAAGTCTTTCATGGTTAGTACAGAACAACATATAAATTAAAAAAAAAATGGGCGTCTGTATTTTTCTGTGCCCTGTGCAGCTATGACAGCCAGAATCAGCAGGCTATCATCCCCAAATGCTTTTCTACTTATTTATGTACTTTATGTATATGGCTGTTTTTTCTGCATGTACATTTGCACACCAGAAGAGGGAATAAGATCCAAGGGGACTACAGTTATAGGTGATTGTGAGCCACCAAGTGGTTGCTGGGAATTGAACTCAGGACCTCTGAAGAACAGTGCTCTTAACCACTGAGTCACCCCTCCACAAAACTATTTTTTTCTTTTTCCTCATTCTTCTTTTTTTTCTTTTCCGCCCTAGAACTCACTGTAGACCGGGTTGGCTTCAAGCTCAGAGATCCGACTGTCTCTGCCTCCCCAGTGCTACCACTGCCACCTTATTTTTGAGACGAGGTTTTAAATGGAACCTGGAGTTTACTACTTTGGCTAGATACCAAGTTTGGCTTTTTGTTGTTGTTGTTTGTTTCTTAATGGATATCCATGATCTCAACTTGGATATTCATGTTTGCAAAGCAAGCACTATGCTCACTGAGCCATCTGGCCAGCCTTGGATTCTTTTGCTGATTTAAGTCAAGAAATACGTCAGTTTGATGCTTGTGGGTTGTTTGCTTTGTTTTGTTTTTTGAGAAAGGTTTCTCTGTGTAATCCTGGCTGTTCTGGAATTCACTATGTAGGCCATGTTGACTTCAAACACAGAGATCTGCCTGCCTCTAAGTGCTGGGATTTAAGGTATATGCCACCACAGCCAGAGTTGTAGTTTTTTTTTTTTTTATGTGTATGAGTGTTTTGCCAGTCTTTGTGTGCCTGATGCCCAGAGTCCAGAAGAGGGCATCAGACTCCGCAATTGGAGTTACAAACAACTCTGAGCTGCCATATGGATGCTGGCAATCAAACCTGGGTTCTCTGGAAGAACAATCAGCTTACAGAGACAACAAACCCACATACAGTAGTAATAATAAAGAGAAGTTCCACCCCTTGAAAGGGAAGATCTACAGGCATCACTTCTAGTTGCTCTTGTACAGAACTTGTGTCCTTTCCATTGTTTAGCCAACCATGTAGTTCTATCAGCATGAGCTCCTGGGTAGTTAAGGTTATAGCCCAATACTAGTCACGAGAATTGTTCCAGGTCTTGTCACTGAAAGTTATTTCAGAATTTCAATTTTCCAAAGGTAATTTGACAATTATACTATGTATATGTGTCGAAGTCAGGGGTGGGGCATTTCAGTTGGAGATCAATTTAAAACAATAGCTTGTTTTTAAAACCTTTATTCCTCAAGAATAAAGACCATCACAAAAGCAACCACAAGTTGAGAAAAATTCACAAAAGACACAAACTATTTAGTACATAAACTAATCAGAATTGCTATAAAATAGCAATTCTTTTAAAAAATATTTATTTATTTATTTATTATGTATACAATATTCTGTCTGTGTGTATGCCTACAGGCCAGAAGAGGGCACCAGACCCCATTAAAGATGGTTGTGAGCCACCATGTGGTTGCTGGGAATTGAACTCAGGACCTTTGGAAGAGCAGGCAATGCTCTTAACCTCTGAGCCATCTCTCCAGCCCAGCAATTTTTTTTTTACAGGGTCTCCCTATGCAACCCTGGCTGACCCTAGAGCTGTGTAGACCAGGCTGGCCTCAAATTCATAGATCTGCCTGCTTCTGCCTCTAAAGTTCAGGGATTAAATGTGTATGCCACCAGGCCAATTGGTATAAAAACTTTTCTTATTTATATATTTTTACTTTTCATTTATTCTTCAGCCTCCAGAAACTTAACACCTGCTACTAAACAAATTGCTCTCAGACTGACAACGTAATTGCTAAAGCCAGTTGTACACCTCATTTTTTTCCAGTCCTTCTTTTATGATGATCTTTTCTACATTGTTTCTTAGGGTAGGGCTACTATATACTTTAAACTTACTCTCACGAGTTGTCCTCTGACCCCCACACATATTAACCCCTTTCTCTTCCCACACGAAGGCAAGCATGTCACAGCACATATATGTGGAGCTCAGAGCACAGCTTTAGTTCTCCTTCCACCGAGTGATCATTAGATTTGGCAGCAACTGCTTTATAGCTGTACTATTTTGCCAGTCCCTTTCCACTTAATTTTTCTTTTAAAAATCTTATTTATTATGTATACAGTGCTCTGCCTCCATGCATGCCCGCACGCCAGAAGAGGGCGCCAGATCTCATTTCAGATGGTTGTGAGCCACCATGTGGTTGCTGGGAATTGAACTCGGGGCCTTTAGAAGAGCAGCCAGTGCTCTTAGCTAATGAGCCATCTCTCCAGTCCCTCCTTTTAATTTCTTAAGACAGGGTCTCTCACAGACTGACCAATGAACACCAGGGACTAGCCTAGGTGTCCTCCAATCCTTAGCTGTGGTTACAGGCACAGGCTACCACATTTGACTTCTACAAGGGTGTTGGGAGATCCATTACTGATTGAGCGATTTCTCTAGTCCCCTCCCTCAGCCTGTCTTTGAGACAAGGATTTGCTATGCAGTCTTGCAATTTTCCTGCCTGTCTTCCTAGTAATGAAGCTGTGTCTCCCTGTCCCCAGGTTTATTTATTTTATTTTATGAATGTTTTGCCTGCATGTATATCTGTATAACACATGTGTGCCTGGTGCCCAAGCAGGTCAGGAGTCATTGGAGCCCCTGGAACAAGAGTCACAGATGACAGATGTTTGGGAGCTACCATGTGGTGCTGAGGACAGAACTTAGGTTCTCTTTAATAACAAGGGTTCTTTATGGAGCTATCAATTCAGTCCCTGTGTCTTTCTAACATGCCCAATGTGCAGCTTTTATTTTTAGGATCTCTGTCTCTCTCTGTCTCTGCCTCTCTCTATCTCTCTCTCTCTCTCTCTCACACACACACACACACTCACATACATTTTGACACAGGATAGAATGACAGATAATGAAGGGGACAGGAGAAGAAAAAGAAGTCCTCATTTAACAAATATTTGAAAAGGAGACCATATTCCTTTATATATAGATGCTTCAAATAAGTGTCAAAACAGTAGCGAATCATGTGCAAAGGTCTAAGCACATAGCCTTCCTTTTTCTTAGCTACAAGCATGCAGTTGTCTGCAAACCTCAAAAGAAATTCCACTAATAATAAAAAGCATGTCTTATCCACTTCGTGAAAGCCTTGTGACCTATATAAGGTTCTCCCTTATCAAATTGGACCCCCATCCAAGACATCTCTACAGTCACCCACCTAAATAAATCACAGAATCACATTTCCACTCAGAAACAAAACAGGCCTTAAAAAGTTTTCATAAAAATACCTACTCAGGCTGCTGCAGAAGGTAACAGAGTTGGATCTCTGCCCTCTGCCCCACTATATATACAGGCCAGGCTGGTCTTAACCTCAGACTCCTGTGTCCAGGACTACAGGTAAAGACCAGTACATCTAAGCTTAACTTCTCTCTTGAGATATAAATCCACGTCTTATAAAATAGCAAGAAGGATAAGGCTGTTTTCTTCTTTCCTTTTAGTTTTTTAAAAATAACTATTTGGGGCCAGGCAGTGGTGGCACATGCCTTTAATCCCAGCACTCAGGAGGCAGAAGCAGTTGGATCTCTGTGAATCTGAGGCCAGCCTGGTCTACAGAGTGAGTTCCAGGACAGGCTCCAAAAGCTACAGAGAAACCCTGTCTCAAAAAACCAAAAAAAAAAAAAAAAAAAAACAAAACAAACAAAAAGCCCCTATTTGTATGTATATTAGTGTTTGCCCACATGTATGCATATACACCACATACATGTATGGTGCCCTAAGAAGTCAAACAGAATATCACATCTTCCAGAACTGGAGTTACAGACAGTTGTGTGCTGACATGTGGGTGCTGGGAACTAAACCTGGGTCCTCTGCAAAAGCTGTCACTGTGGTTAACCACTGAGTCATATCTCCAGCTTCCCTAAAACTTTTTTCTTTCTCTGTTTCCTTTGCGTAACACGTAATTTCCAACAATCACATTACCATTCAACTAAATGCCCCAAAGAGGTTATCTGGAAATGCTGTTTCTTTTCCTTCCTCCTCCTCTGGAATGAGTTCTCTTACTGTGTACCTTTCAACACTCTGCTGGGTGTCTGCAAACAGATCAGACTTCCTCTGCTAATCTACCACTTTCACACTGCTGTCCTATATTGCAAGGACTGATTATCCTTCTGCTTTAAATCTTTGACTTTGGGGGCAAAGAGCCCTAAGTTTTATTCATGTTAGGCAAGTACTCTACCTCTGAGCTACAGTCTCCCAAATTCTTCCTTCTTCTAGCAAGAATTTTTTTTTTTTAAAGTTGTGTTTGAGTTACTTTCCAGTTCAGGATGTTCAAATTATACTGTTCACCCTGGTTGCTCTTCCCAGCGCTTTTTACCCTCAGGCTGTGTTAACTGTATGGGGAGGCAGCTCCCCCTCTAGCCGTTCTGCAGCAACAGCACACGGTTCTCGCAATTGGTCATTCTGCATCTGCTTGCCTCGCACAATCTGACTTCCTTCTCTGCACTGACGAACAAGCAGCCAGACATCAGGTCTTTGTTCAATACCACATGCCAATAACCACAACAGTGCTGAAGTTTTGGAAATAAACCAATGAATGAGAAATTTAATGAATAAATGAATGTACAGGGTTCTGTTTCTCCAGTGAAATGTTCATGCTGAGTGTCCTATTTTAGGTCTTTTTCTCAAGAAGTCATTCTCTGAATTAGGCCCCTCATTTTATAGAATCCTATAATCCCTCTTTTGTACATTTTATTACAAAAAACGAAACTTCCTCTTTTCTTGTACTTTGAAGATAAACTCATACCATAAAGCGCTGCCTGGTTGGGAATTTGCTACACGTGTAGTAATCTTCCTGCTGCTGTCTCCCAAGTCCTAGATTACAGACGCACCATCACACCCAACTTCACAATAGGGAAACTGAGTACAATCTCTGTTATTATCCTTCTCTTCCGGAAAAATGAAACGTGCACCCAACCCCATTATAAGCAGGGCTCCTAAGGTACAACACTTAGCAAATACTGGATATCCAAAACCAGCATCGATGGCCGGGCAGTGGGGGCATACCTTTAATCCCAGCATGGGAAGCAGAGGCAGATGGATTTCTGTGAGTTTGAGGCCAGCCTGGTCTACAGAGAAAGTTCTGGGACAGTCAGGAGCACACAGAGAAAAGCTGCCTCTAGAAAAACAGAAACAAACCCAAGAAAACAAAAAAACTAGCATTGGTTAAGTTTTTGTAAAAAAAACAATCTGTCAAATAAAACTAGTTACAGAAGTATCTTCCTCCACGTTAAAACAAAAATACTGGATGAGAACTCTGTGAGTTCGAGACCAGCCTGGGCTACAAGAGCTAGTTCCAGGACCAGCGCCAAAGCTACAGAGAAACCCTCTCTCGAAAAACAAAAAAAAAAAAAAAAGAAGAAAGAAAGAAACCAATAAAGTAATCTAACAAGAAATTAAAAACAAAGAAACAAAAATCTTCCTGGGGGTTAAAAAATAAAATGAAGCCAGGCCTGGTGGTGCACACCTTTGATCCCAAACTCATCAGAGGAAGATGGATTCTCTGTGATTTTCACCTCAACCAGATACACGTAGTACGTTCGTTCCTGGACAGCCAGAGCGAAGTAGTGAGACCCTGCCTCAAAAGACAGATAAACAGACAAATATTCTACCCAGGGTGTGGTAATGGTGCACACCTTTGATCGCAGCACTTGGGAGCTGGAGGAAGGAGGGCGCTCTTTGAGTTCAAAGCCAGCCTGGTCTACACAGTTCTGAGACAGCCAGGGGTCCATAGAGAGAACCTGCCTCAAAGTAGAACAAAAGAAATTTTTATTTTACTTTTATGTATTTGAGTGTCTGTTCTGCATATAGGTCTGTGCACCATTTGTATGGTTGGTGCCTACGGAGAAGAGGTTGTCAGATCCCCCGGAACTGGAGCTACAAAGTGAATTATTATGTAGGGGGCTACAAATCAAACCTGGACCCTCTGTAGAACAGCTATTGATCTAAAGTGGTGAGCCAGCTCTCCAGTCCCCCTTTGGGTCTACATTTTTAAGAAGCAAATTTGCCTTATCTACTAAAACAGATTTTGATTTTTCAAAGTTCATTGAATAAAGAAAATTAGAAAAAAAAAGCCTACTTGTCCCTGAGGGGTCTTTTTCCTCTCCAATATACACATTTTTACCCTTTTAAAAGAATAAGGATAGAAATGAACGGCTCTTTGCTCACTATGGTAAGCATTACAGTATCACTCAGCTATAATGTTCCTGCCCAAGTTATCTCTAGAAAATCAGACAGAAATACACATATAAAATTTACTTACAGCATCAGACTTTATAGTTAATTTACAAACCCTTTAAAGATTACAGTAATTGCTAAGATATGCATATCCTTTATTTACATAAGCAATGACTTAAGTTTTATTTCCACCTTCTCTTGTGTCAAAAAACATTCTTCTAAGAGAATGATTTAGGTATGGTTCATGTCTTTTTATATCTAATTGAAATAACTTTGATGAAGATACCTAAAAGTAATCTGGAACATAAAGCCTCTCTGAAGATTCAGTCCAATCTTAGTCCTGAAACCTGGTGGTGGTGGCACACACCTTTAATCCCAGCAATTGGGAGGCAAAGGCAGACGGATCTCTGTGAGTTTGAGGCCAACCTGCTCTACAGAGTGAGTTCCAGGACAGCCAGGACTGTTACACTATCTCGGGGGAAAAAAAATTAGTCCTCAAAAGTTTTCCTCTACTGAGACATGGGAATTCTGTGGAACACAGACACACTTGCAATTACTTGACTAGCATACAATAAGTGCTACCTACTGCTCACAAGTGTCTGGGCCATTTCTTGATTAAGGAACGAAGCACAAGCATTTATGTAAGAGTTGGAGCATTTTTCCTGGTTTCCAAAGGTTTTTTTAAATGATGCTTCTCAAAAAATAATAAATAAAACTTAGTACAAAGATATTCCTCACTTCTTACATCTAAGTAAAATAAAAACTTTGAGGATTTCAAAATAGTTATAGAAACAAAAATAAAGCATAAATTTAAGAAAGCGGTCAAGTACATGAATCAAGAAAGCAGTGGGAAAATAATTTATTCCTGTAGCACAAATAATAGACAAAATACCCCTCTTACCTGCCAATGTTTGAATTGCCCTTTCACTGGAAGGCAGGGCTTCCTTTCTGAGAGGCCGATTCAGGGCAGTATCTTGCACAGGAAAGAGTCCAGGGCTGTCAGTTAATTTCTTGCGGCAATTGGAGTTAGGGTTTGAAACTCTGCAGTTGCCTATTGCACTTTTAAAAAGGTTCATATGTTCATCACTGCTACCTGGCTCAGAACTGGGAGTAAATCCTCCAAGGGATAAACTTGGGGAACTTTCCGAGCAGTCAATCTGCAAAGGCGTTTGCAATCCCAAGGCTAAAGAACTTGATTCCGAAGGCTCTCGAGAAACCCACTGTTCTTCTCTGTTTATTAAGCTCTTTGAAGGAGAGAGATGAGGGCAGGACATGTGGCACCTGTGCTTTTCCTTATGCTTATATCGATCTCCAACAGTATCCTTTCCAAACCGGTAACGCTTCAAAGATTCCAAGACAGATCTGGAAGAGCCAGAGTCCATGGAAACCTGGGGTTGCTCAGAACGGTGTTCTCTGTGCTTGTGGCGGTGCCTGTGCTTGTGCTCTACCATCCAGCCGTAAGCCATCTCAGGGGGTGCGCTGGGGTAGGTGCTCATGGACAGCAGGGGCGCCCTGCCGGCTGTGAGGAACGCCTCCTGTCTAAGGAGCTTATGCTTTCTCTTATGGTACTTGGTGGGGTTGAGCAGTAAGTGACCAGCGTGCATATAGGAAGGCGGCGGCAGTGGAGTGCTGAATGATGGAGATGGAGGAGGGGGGTAAAGAGTGGGGGGATACCTTCCATAATAACCTAACCCTATTGGAGCAGCTGTAAGGGGTGAAGGAGAATAAGGCATGCCATAGGAAGGATAAAATCCAGTACTAGATAAAGGAAAACTAAGGCTGTGCATAAAAGGCATTTCTGCCACTGCCTCCCTCATCTTAGGGGGCCTCCCTCTTTTCTTTTTTAAATCAGGCTTCCGAATGTAGTGCAAAGGGTCTAAGGGAAAAGAAGGATGTGTATAGAAACTATTAAAGTTGATTCGAAAAATAGTGGGCAGGAGGTCTCGGGGAATAAAATGATGACTTCGATGGGTGATCCGAATTTCACTTAGACGACTTATTAGCTCCTCTAGCTCTGCAATAAAGTCTGGATCCTGCCTATTTCGAAGCTGGGGATATTTCTTTTTCCGTTTTCGTTTCTGTCTTTTCATTTTATCATAGCTGAGATAATCGTGACTCCTGCGCTTACATTTGTGTTTATGTTTTTCTTTAAGACTGTTTAGGACAGTAGAGGTTTCAGGGGGAATCAGAGAAATGTGTTCAAAAGAATGTCTCCTCTTTTTCTGCCCACAAAACTTCTCTGCCCTGTCTGATGTGCTGTTATTATCTGTCCCAATGCCACTATCACTGGGAATAGTCTCATCACTATGAGACTCACTAACTGGGGAAGGAGTGGCTTCTTTCAAGGATGTGAGTTCACTCAAATGAGAAGGAGAATTTGGCAACAAAGTAGGAGGAGATAATCGCCTCCTCCCCTTGGAAGCTTTCTTCATTGCAAGAGTCTGAATCATACTGCCCTGTCTGGAGTGCACATGCAAATATGGCACTGAACTAGGTTCAACAAAGCCTGCATCACTACTAACAGGACTCTGACCTCCACTAGTCCCAGAAGACTGAGAGCAAATAGGTGATGGAAGGATCTCAGAGCTACTAGCAGGTGAAGGCAGTAAAGGGGGAAGGATCTGTCCTAATGCTGACCCAGCTGCCTGCTGAGCTGTTTGTTCAAGCACAGCAAGGCTGGCGGGGCTACCAGAAAGGAGGCCATTTAAGACAGTTTTTGGTTTTCGACCTCTCCTCTTCCCTATATAAATGGTTCCTTTCTTGCTGACATTTATTTGTTGGCCCAATTTAGAGCCAAATGTGGCAGCAAGACTTGATACTGTATTATGAAGTTTGGATTGTACTTTTCCTTTATTACTTGATTCTACAGAACTTGAAAGAATCTGATTCAACAGTTTTTTTCTCTTTAAAGTCTTCATTTTATTTATTTTGCGAATAATTGTTTTCATTAATTGTCCATTGTTTCGCCTGCTAATTTTTTTTTCTGGTTCCATCTCAAGGTCACTCATACTACAGACACTTTGCCTATGACTGTCATCTAAGTCATCTGTATCCTGAAGCTGATCCTCACTCTCAAAGAAATCACTGCTACTTCTATGGTTTTCACTTTCAGACTCTAGCTTACTTGGACTTTCAGTGGCAACAAATGGAGCCACTGATAGTACAGGTGGCTTCATCTTCACTGGAGATCTCATCTGCCTCTTAGGCCTGCCTCTCTTTTTTGGAAAAGGAGATACAGACAAACTTTGTTTGAAGGAAGGAATTTCAATTTCTGGCTGTAAAATTGGGGGTTCTTGTTCTTCTTTAGACTGTAAAGAAAAAACTTTAGAGGCAGGTATTTTCAAAGTCCTTTTAGGTGGACCTTCTAGTTGAGGCATTTCCTTGGATTTAGGTCTTCCTCTTTTGGGTTTATAAATATCCGACAAAAGATCACTAGTGACACACATACTGGAGGATAGTTTGTGAGCAATAAAAGATTTATGAGATGGTTTTTCACTGTCAGTTAAGAGAGCAAGAGATGGAGCTGAAGACTTACTCAACTTTGGCAATCGGCGTTTAAGAAAGTCGTGATCAACGAAAGATGATGCTCCGATATTTTTCATAAACTTAGCTGGCTCAGAACTATTTGATAGTGAGCTACATGAAACATTTTTAAACAGCTCGGATCTTTCTAAATCTAGTCCTTTTGGAGACCGACACGTGCTTCTTGCCACCACTTTAGTCCACCGAGGTTTCCTTCCTTTCCTTTTCTTTAACGGTTTGGACTGGAAACCAGTGCTCAGGCTCTCCGCAGCTTGGCAGTGTCTGTCTGGTGCAGCTACCGCACCAAGTTTTAAAAAAGGTTTGTTACTAAATAAACTAGTAAAGTTAACAACTGAAGGAGTAATTGTATGAATACCAGAGTCAGAAGCCAAACTTGGCTTTTTCCCCAAGGAAGAACTTATTCTAGGAATATCTAGATGTGTATTTTTTGATTCACTGATTTCCTTATCAATTCCTTTGCACTCAATACTTATGCCATGACTTAATGACCTATGACCAACATTCAAGTGAGAACTTTCAGCGGTAAACTGGTTCTTTCCAATAGATTCAGAAATTTCTTCCATTTGTTCTGCTGTAGAATTTAAAAGTAACGGGTTTGTAGCCAACTGTGAAGAAGTTTCGGGAGGACTTCTGGTTAAAGGATTAATGGATACAGTAGGTGTAGGGGAAGGAAGATTGCTTTCTCCTACTGCACCGAAGGGAGACTTAGCTGCAGATGCATCAGAGGCACCTCCCATCTGAAAGTCTGGAGAAGTGCAATAGACAGGAGGTTGTTTTTCATGCTTTGAGGTCTCAAAGGCTCCCCCCCTTTCATTAGATGAGAAATTGTCTTGCTGAATGCATGTTCCTTCATTATACATTTCTTTCTCCAAATTAGTAATTTCTTTTCGGACTGAAAACTTTTCCAACATGCTTTCTTTACTATGCCGCAGAACATTCTTCTCAAAAGTTTTGATGGTAGCACTGTCTTTCAGAGACTCAGGAAGTTCTTGACTTTCATGATTATTGATGTTTGCACTACAAGAAGCCTTAAGCTGTTCCTGAGTGGGAAGCAGTGCTTCAGTTTTAAGGTTTAAGGCGTCTTTATTGCCCAGTCCTGCCAGAGGACAACTCACTAATTTCTTTCCAATGTCCTTATTAACCAGTCCCACAGCTGAACTCGCTACAATCTTCTTCGTAACATCCTTGGCCACTAGGCCAACTGTAGAACTCAATTTCTTTCCCAACTCTTTATTAACCAGTCCAACTACAGTGCCAAGTCCTAATTTCTTGCCAGACTCTTTACTCACTAAACCTGGAACAATACCAATTCCTAGCTTCTTTCCTGAATCTTTGCTCAGCAGTCCTACTGTAGTGATAGTCCCTGGCTTTTTGCCTAAGTCTTTATTAATGAATACTGTTGTAGTGCCAGTTCCCAATTTTTTCACAGAGTCCTTACTAATCAATCCTACCGCTGCATTGAACATAGGCTTTTTCCCTGAATCTTTAGTCACCAACCCAACTGCTGTGCTAAGAGCTGGCTTTTTAATTAAGTCCTTATGAATTATTCCAGCTATAGAGCCAACACCTGGTTTTCTGATTAAGTCCCTGCTAACCAATCCTACTGTAGTGCCAGTTCCTAACTTTTTCGGTTTTGTCTTGGAAGACTTGGAAGGAGGACAGGTAGCAATGAGCTGTGCCAACTTTTCTGTTACACTAGTTCCTCCATTAAGTAATGCTCTGTCTTTTACATCAGGATCCCGACCGCCAGCAAGAGATGGTGCTGCATTAATGTAATCCACCATTTGTGAATGTACTGGAGAAAGCTTCTTAGACAAAGGATTATTTTCTCCCTGTGAATGAAGATGGATGCTTTCTTCAGATTGGCATTCCATGGCTGAAGCATCACCTGCTTTCTTGTACAGTTTTGAAGGGTCCTAAAATTTGAACAAGAAAAAGGTTTCAGAGAGAGCAAATCTTATAACACTTTAATTTCACATTATAATCCAACAAATTGACTACATCTCTCTTCTCTCTCACACACACACACAAATGCACATGCAGCAAAATATAATTTTTTTAGGATTGTATGTGTATTTGTGCACATGTGCATCACTCATGCAGGTACTCACACAAGCCAGAAGATTTCCTGGAGCAAGAGCTACAAGCTGTTATAAGCCTTCCAAAATGGGTGCTGGGGGAAAAGCTAAGGTACTGTGAAAGAGTAATAAGCGCTTTCAACACTAAGCCATCTCTCTAGACTTGGGAAATAGTGTTAAGTGGGGCATAGTGGCACATGACTATACCTCAATACTTGGGAGGCTGAGGCAGGAGCACAGTGATGAGTCTGAGCCCAGTCAGTTCAATGCCAGATTGAGCTATGTCTTAAAAATTGAGAATGTCTCTAAAACCAAAGTCAACACAACAACAAAAATCTACCTGGCAAGATGGGTCATTGGGTAAATGGACTTGACACCAAGCTTGACAACTTAAGTTGTTATTTTATATGGTTAAAAGTTATAAAAAAAATACCCAAATTTCTGACTATCAAAAATAACAGAAGCAACTAACTATAACTACAAATCAATAATATATTACAGAAAATATTTTAAGTTGGGTGTGGTATTAATAGCTATTAATTCTGGCATATGGAAGGCAGGAGGATTTCCATGCATCTGAATTAATCCTGGGCTATAGAGTTAAGACCGTGTCACCAACAGAAGAGAACTTGGGAGATGGCTCAGGGAGTAAGGCACTTGTTGTGTGAACACCAAGACCTGAGTTCAGGTCTCAGCACTCATGTAAGAGCCAGATGTGACACCTGTAGCTGACCACTGAAGACAGAAACGGGAGGATCCTGGGGATGTAAGCATCAGTTTCAGCTGAGACCAGAAAAAATTAGGCAGAGAGCTAAAGAACACACCATCAACTTTTGACCTTCAAAAGTGTGTGCTGAGGTAAACATGCTTACCTAACTACCTACACACACACACACACAGACACACA
The DNA here is from genome assembly GCA_004026605.1 of Ondatra zibethicus. Classification (NCBI taxonomy): domain Eukaryota; kingdom Metazoa; phylum Chordata; class Mammalia; order Rodentia; family Cricetidae; genus Ondatra; species Ondatra zibethicus. Next base: position 47,818 of record PVIU01003406.1, on the reverse strand, counting down.
CACGAAGAGAGAGAGAATATTTTGAAATATTGTTAGATATATTGTGATAAAATAAGTAACCATATTAATATCATTCAGAACCAAATAAATTTGACAAGAAAAGAGCTGGAAGTGTAGCTCCTAAGAGCACGTGCCTAGAATGCTCAAGTTCATTTGTGAAGGCCATAGCACAATTTTGTGGCATTATTTTTCTCTTTCTACCTTCATGTGGGTTCCAAAAAATGGAGCTCTACTCACAAGTGCCCTTTACACACTGTGCCATTAAACTGGCTCCACAATGCACTCTTCTAACCTTGTCTCAAAAAGAGTAAGCCAAAACTAGCAGAAGAAATTTAACTTTTTTAGAAAATACAATAGAAAAATGTTATTATCAATATGTAAAATTATCATGTGTAACTTCAACAACAAGTTTTTACTATATAACTTAATGAAGAAAGGTAAGATTCCCCCCACTCTTGGCACCTAAGAAAAGGGTTTTTGGGGAGGAGGGTGTGTGAGGCGGTGTGTATGTGTCATCAGCTTAGCCTTTAACTTAAGACCTCCAGGATAATAATAGGTGTGCCAACATGCTCACAGAGACCAGAAGTGAGTTTCAGATTCCTTGCAGCCCAATGTGGGTTCTGCGAATTGCACCCTGGTTTTCTGGTGGAACAGTAAATTCTTTACCCACACAGCTATCACTCTAGCCCTGGGTTCCTTTCATAACTTATTCCCAATATGAAAAATGACCACAGAGCCCATTCCTGGTTTAGTCTTTTGGTGTATTACTCTATGTGGTGTCTTCGATGAAAGCAGCCCGGCGGCTCTCAGCTACCACACTGTCCAGCCCCACACTTGCCGGCATGCTGCCATGCTCCCTGCCATGATGAAACGCTAAGGAAGCCCCCAGTTAAATGCTTTCTTTTAGGAGAGTTTTCTTGGTCGTGGAGTCTCTGTAGTAACTAAGACACCTGGTCTGACCATTAGGTTTATGCTCTGAAATAATCCCTTTGTAGACTGTGAATATTTGTCTCTATGATTGGTTTAATAAACAAGCTGACCGGCCAATAGCTGAACAAAATAAGGTTAAGTGGGTGAGCAAAACAGAGAATGCTGGGAAGAAGTCTGGAGTTGCCAGCCAGAAGGAGAATGAGTCTGACACAAAATATGGGATAGAGGTAAAAGTCACGAGCCTCGGGGTAACAGTAAGATTAATAGAAATGGGTTACTAGTTAGTAACCAGTCTGAGCTACTGAGCATTTGTAACAAATAAAGTGTGTTTATTTAGGAGCTGCTGGCAGGACAGAAACTTCCGCCTACAGGCTGGGCTCAGGGCCACTTGGGTCATGGTCATCTTCAAGAGCCTCTTTCTCTTTCCTCCCTCATAGCTGATTTTGTCTACATCCATCAGACAAGCAGACTTCAAGTTCTCAGTGGTGACTGTGTGGTAATATTTTGTTTGTATCTAACAGATAAAGTTTGCCTGAAGATCTGAGTGCAGAGCTAAGCCACTAGTTAGCTATAGAGGCCAGGTAGTGGTGGCCCACACTTTTAATCCCAGCACTGGAAAGGCAGAGGCAGGTGAATCTCTGTGAGTTCGAGGTCATCTGGGCTACACTAGATTGAACCAGTCTCAAAGAGAAACAAAGCCAGGTGGTAGTGGCTCACATCTTTAATCCCAGTACTTGGGAGTCACGTGCCTTTAATCTCAGCACAAGGGAGATGGAGACAGGAAGGGATATGGCTGGGTGGAGAGAAGAATATGAGGCAGGAGAAACGGGAGCTCAGATGCAGTCTGGAGATGTAGTCTAAGGATTCAATCTACACATGTATGTAGTCTGAAAGATCTGGTAGAGGTAAAAGGTCTCTCTAGTGACTGGCTACATTGCTTCTCTGATCAGTTTTCACCCCTAATATCTGACTCCAGGTTTTTACTATTAAGAAGTAGAATTGAAGCTACATGACTGCTTTTATGTCACATATGATAAACAAGCATTAACTAAATTGGCCCCTCTTCCCTACTTTCCCTACATTCTGAGCTCACACATTCTTTCCTCAAAATGCAAGTCTTCTCCCTTTGCCCTGCTGCCTAAGAATCAGAGTCAACCTGATTACAAGCACAAATCATTTTTAAACACTATTTTATTTATGTGTATGAATGTACTAGTTTGTACCTGTGAGTGCAGGCCTGTGGAGGGCATCAGAGGCTGTCAGACACCACAGAGTTGGCTATGTGCAGTTATAAGGCATCAAACATGGCTGCTGGGAATCACACTAAGGTCCCGTGAAAGTGCAGCAAATGCTCTCAATCACTGAGCATTCTCTCTGCCTCTATATAAGCACAAACTATAGTCTACTCATCAGCCAATGACAGTACATAGAACCTCTCTCCCTTTTGAAATCAAAAGAAGGGTATTTTATTTGTGTTTTAATAAATAAAGCTGGCCTAAAGATCAGAATGCAAAGCTAAGCTACTAGAAGCCAGGGAGTGTTGGCACACATCTTAACCCCAGGACTCAAGGCCACCCTGGGCTATCCAGGATTGAATCTGTCCAAAAAGAGAAACAGAGATCACACAAAGGCATCACCAGCACTTGGGATCCCGTGTCTTTAAACCCAGCACCAGGGAGGTAGAGACAGGAGTAATGTGGCTAGGCGGAGAGAAATAGAAGGCAGGAGAGATAAGAGCTCATTGTGGTCTGAGGTTGGGTGGAGGGCGTAGCATGTCCACCTTGAGGACAAGGTTGCCCCTTTGTCTGGGTCTTGGTAGAGGTAAGAACTATCTAGTGACTGGCTTCTTTGCTTTTCTGATCTTCAGCTTGAACTCCAATATCTGTCTCCTGGTTTTTATTATCTGTGCTACGAGAGGGTTTCTCAGTCTTTATCTTGAACTCTCTCCTAAGAGTTGCTGCCATGTTGCATGTGTATCTATGACATTACTAACTCTAATAAACCTTTTACTCAAAAGAACTCCAAAACTCCTTGCAAACCTGAGATCTTATAGTGACTAACTGTGAAAGAGGTATAATGTAGAATTGTGTATTCAAGCATGTTTTCACTTAAAAAGTGAGATCAGACAGGATTATGCTGTGGCACATGTACCCCCTGAAACAAACACACCAGCTCTAGGTTTTGTTATCATATAGGAATTTAATTCTGGAGTCTCCCTCAGAAGACTTCATTTACTATCATACAGCTGTATTTCAGAATCAATTAGTAATATGCACTTACTAAGTGATCTGTATGTGAACAGCTCTGAAATGATTTACAAGTCATTAAAATGAAGTAAGAGATGTGATTAGACAGCTATGAAAACCAACATGTGAACTCTTGAGCTAAAGTGATGATTTTTAGCCTTAAATCTCTGGCACTAAAGAAGCTGTGTCTTCTAACAATTGGTTCAATAATGACTTCCATTAGCAAAACAACAATGAAACCAAAAACACCCGCAGTCCTCTCACCTCATGATGTACACTATGAAACAAATGACAATCAGGACACAAGCAGAGCCTTCCCATTTCATACTCTAGGAAAAGTAAGGACTGGAGATATGGCTCCGCTGTTAAAAGCCAAGGCCCACACAAAAAAGAACAAGAAAAAGTGAACTTGGAAACCAAACAAATAGTACATAGGTAATAACATCCTATTCACAAGTGAACAGACACGCCAGTCTTTGACCCAGGACCAATGACTAACTAATACTGGACAAAGAGGAAGAGGAGGGCTGTTGACAATGAAATGTAAAAACTGAAAAGAAAATTTTCTCAAGTAAGAGAAAAATAAATAATAAAGTATAGTTTCAAAACAAAAATACGTGCAGCGGAAGCAGAGACTTAAACATGCACATAGGAGGGCGAGGGAGAAGCCACAGACATGGAGTGTGTTTAGGTCTCTAAATGCCCACTCCTTAAGTTCTCTTCCCTTACTGTACTGACTTGGTTTTGACCTCTTTTTTTTTTAAAAAATGTAGCAGTTCAGCAATCTTTTTATTTAAAATTGTATTTATCTGTATGAGTATTTGCCTGCATCTATATATGCTTTGCACTATGTGTGTGTCCAAAGGTGGAGCTGGAGCACCAATGGCTGTAAATGTCATGTAGGTGCTGAGAACCAAACCTGGGTCTTTGCAAGAGCAGAAAGTGCTCTTAATCAATGAGCAACCTTTCTCACTTTTCGATTTAGTAAACTTAAAATTACTTCTTAAGTTTGGGTAGTTTAATTCTTCATGTTGGGGAAAAACAAACAAACAAAAACCCCAAGGTCATTATTAAGTGTACTTAGGAAAGTTTCTACTTGTTTGATAATTCCTGTCATAACTGCTCAATCATAATCAACAGAGTTTAAAATGAAAAGTTACCACGCTCCTCTCCTTTGGCTTTAACTATCCATCCGCTTATAATCTCGTCAGTAGTACTCTGCAACCCACCCATACAAAAAAGAAGCAGATAAAGAACTACGTGCAGTTTAGCAATTTTGTTGAAAATGGGATTCAGAAAAAGGGTTTCTATTTTATCTTATTAATGCTACTCCAACACACAAATAAAAGGGAGGAAATTTTTTTACAAACTTCGAATGAAGAAAACTTTTTCTATACATACTGGACTAGAAGGAAGAAAAGAGGGAATGTAATGGTCCAAAGGAGTTAACAGGAAAGAACTCAGAACCTTCCGTTTTCACACATACCAGACCCACATGGAACAGTGCGGCTGCAGAGACAACAGTTCCCTATGTGGCTGCCTTTTAGTGCTTTAACAACCAAGCCCTACAGCATAACCAGTAACTTGCACATGAAGTCAAAAGGGAAATTGTGATAGGGGAGTAACTCTTGTCCAGCCAATTCTCTGAATATCTATGCTTTTACACTCTTATACTTAAAATGTATTTATAAACAACAGAGATCCTTTTGTTTTTTACAGTTTCTATAACTCAGGCCAATTTTTTTTTGGGAGGTGGGGTTCAAGACAAGATTTCTCTGTTTAATCTTGGCTGTCTTGGAACTCAAACTGTAGACCAGACTGGCCTTGAACTCATAAAGATCCTCCTGTCTCTGTCTCCTGAGTACTGGGAATAAAGGCGTGCGCCACCACCACCATGCCTGATGTGGCTTCTAAATGTGGTCTTAGATCTTTACATTTAAGAAGTAGCATTTTAAAGTTTAAATATCAATGTCTCTGTTTACAATTTTTAAATAAAGTTGTACTCATTGGGGGACTGAAAAAGAAAAGCATAATAAGTCAAATAAAAGGCTCTGTGGAAAATTTCAGCAATAGAATGGATCAAGTTGAGGACAGAATGTCTTCAAAGACAGGTGGGAGAACTGGAACAATTCAACAAGGACAAAGAAAATAATAAATAGCAGTGGGAATTCCAAAATCTGTGATCCCCTGAAAAGTTCAAATCTATGGGTAGTAAGTATAGAAGGAGAACCTAAGGCATTTTTAAAAGAGTGAGAACACAGAACTTTCAAGAGAAAAGAAACCAATGCAGAAACAGGAGGCACTCAGGACACTAAGCAGAAGAGTCCTCCCCAGTTATGCTGCACCTAAAGCACCAAGCACACAGAATAAAGATCGGGGAAAAAAGGCATACGCAGCATGTTCGTCAGAAAAAGAGCGGATTACTCAGTTGAAACTGTAAATACCAGGAGGCCTGGACAGATGTTCTGAAGTTCTAAAAGACAACTGACAACCAAACTACAACTATATTCATCAAAAATAAAAACATTCCATTAAAAAAAAAAAAAGGCTACAGGCTACAGGGGGTTCTATAGGAAATACTTGAAGGGAAAACAAGTCTATCCATGAAGCCACAGGAAAGAATAAATTATGCTACTATAACAGTTCAGCAAGAAAGGAAGAGGAAAAAAAACAGTACAAAATCAACAAAATAATAGGCACACTTTTGAATAACTCTGAAGATTAATGGTTGTAACCCCCAATCAGAAGACACAGTCTAGTAGATTGGACCCCAAAACAGAAACCATCTGTCAACTACCTCTAAGAAATGCATATTAGCACAAAAGACAGACACTATCTTGTCTGAAAGGAGAGAAAAAGGTATTCAAAGCAAGTAGATCTGGAAATGAAGCAGGTGTCAATGATCTCCTGAAGAAATAGACTTCAAACAAAAACTAGCAAGAAAAAACCTTATACCGATTAAGAGAACATTCCATTTAAAAGGACATTAAGATTCTAAACACATATCCCTCAAACACAGGTGCATCCAATTTCATAAAAGAAATTATATTGATATAAAGTCACAGACTCATCTAGCACAATGGCAGAGGATAACTTTAATACCCTACTCTCACCAACTGACAGGTGTTTCCAACAATTAAAAAAAAGCAGAGAGATATCTGAATTAAGTGATATCCTAAATAAAAGGTACCTAACAGACACCTAACTATGGAACATTCATCCACTCCAACACTGCAGAATACACATTCTTCTCAGAAGCCCATGAGACTTATCTAAAACAGATCAGATACTAGGACACAAAACGCAATAGAAATAGGGTTTCTGTTAAGAGAAACCCAGAACAGATACAAGCTCATGGAGATTAAACAACACACTACTGAATAATGATGAGGTCCTTAAAGAAACCAAAACGAAAATTTTATTAAAAATTTCTAGAATCAAATAAAAACACAATACACCAACTCCTATAGGATAAAATGAGAACAGTCCTAAAGGAAAAGTTTATAACTTTAAATACTCAAATTAAAAAACAAACACCACATAGAAATCTGAAACAACTTAATGATATACCTAGCAGATCATTAGATTAGGGAAGAAATTAATGAAATGAAAACAAACAAAAGCAATATATACAGCCAAAAAACTGGTCTTAAAAAGACAGAAACAAAAATTAGCTCTTAAGACTGAAAAATTGGTTACTTAACAAGATAGAAAAACCCTTCCTTAACTAAAATACTGAAAGCCAAAATAAAATCAGACCTGAAAAGAGAACCATTATAATGGATACTAATAAAATTCAGAATATCATTAAGTCTTACCTTAAAAATAGATTCCACTAAACTGGGAAATCTTAAAAAAAAAAAAAAAAAACCACAAACAAACAAAAAAAAACAATTTCTAGAGGTATTATGATCTACCAATTAAAATGAAGATGAGGTTTAAAACTGTAAACATATCTCTAACAATGAGATAAAAACAGGAATTAAAACTCTGGTGCTTGCTTTTAATCATAGCACTTAGGAGGCAGATGTAGTGCCATTTTATTTATATTTTAATAAAGCTTGCCTGAGGATCAGAAAAGTAAAACAGCCACACTGGCCAGCCTTACAGACCAGGCAGCTATGACACACACCTTTAATCCCAGAAATGACACTAGTTTGCCACAGAAACCAGGCAGTAGTGGTGCACGCCTTTAATCCCAGAACTAGAGAGGATTATAAAATGGGAGGAGACAGCTCTCAGATTTAGTCTCAATCTCATGCTGTGATTCCTGGAGGCAGGATCACCGTTTAGGAATGAGGTAGAAGTAAGAGCCAGTGGTTGGCTGCCTTCCTTTTCTGGTCTTCAGGTTGAACCCCAATTTCTGTCTCTGAGTTTTTATTAAGTGTGCATTAGGCAGAGACAGAAGGATCTCTGAGTTTGAGGCCAGCCTGGTCTACAAAGCGAGTTCCAGGACAACCAGGGCTATAAAGAGAAACCCTGTCTTGAAAAACCAAACACCAAACCAAACCAAATTAACAAAACAAAACAAAACAAACCTCTCAGATAAAGAAGACCAGACACAAATGGATTCAGTGGTAAATTTTACCAGATCTTTAAAGATGTAACACAGAGAAACCCTGTCTCAAAAACCAATCAACTAACCAACTAAACAAACAAATGACAAACTTTAGCCAACATTACATAATGGGGGGACAACTCCAAAGCATTTCTACTAAAATTGAGATAAAACAAGGATGTCCACTTTCTCCACTATACAGCAGTCTTGAGCAGCAAATAATAAGGACACAAAGAGGAAAGAAGTCAGGTCTGTGGATGACAGGACTCTATACCTGAGTCCCTAAAGCCTTAGAAAACTCAGAGAACTATAAACACTTTAAGCAAAATGGCAGGATACTAAATCAAATCCCCACCTATCTTCCTATATACCAATCACAGACCCACTGAAACAGGGACTGGCGCCACAGGGAAGTGTCTCTCCAGTTAAGAACACATACGGCTTCTTGCAGAAAATTCAAGTTCAAGTCCCAGGACCCACGTGTGTAGGCATAACCATCTTTAACTCCAGCTTCAGGGAAATCCTACGCCTCTGGCCAGCATGGACACCTACACTCATAGGCACACACATACTTAAAGCAGAAGAAAGAGGAATAAAAGTAGATAGAGCATGTGTTGAAGTGGAAGGTAGAGTTGGAGATGGATGTGATAATATATTCTATATAGATATGAAATTGCTAAAGTATAAGTAAAATTTTTTTTCGATAAATGGAAGTTTTTCAAATAATGTATCAAAATCCAGACATCACAAGTAAAGATTTATGCTGGGCAGAGTGACACATGCTTACAGTGCCTACAATCCCAGCACCAAGAAGGCCAAGGCAAGAGGATCTTGAGTTTGGGGCTAGCCTGGATACACAGCAGGTCTGAGGTGAGCCTAAGGTTAAATAGTGATATTAGTTATGAAAAAAAAATTTGTAAATTTTTTACCCAATGCTAGGGATTGCATATAGGTCTCATACATGTTACATAAGCATTTTACCAACTAAACTACATCCAAGCTCCCAAAATGATTTATGAATTGAAAACCATACATTTCTGCATGGGAAACTGACAAAGTAATACTAAAGGAAACTAACCAACTAAAGGTTGGCAAGATGGCTCTTGGGGTAAAGGTGCTTGCCAGCAAGCCTGAGAACCAGCGTTTGATCCCCAGAACCCACAGCCACAATTTACACTCTGATATCACAAACATACTGTGGCATACATGTGCATGCAGACATGCACACACACAATCAATATAAATTAAAAAAATACAAACTGAAAGAAATTTAAACACACATTTCAAGAAGCTATGTCACTCCTGCTATTTAGGAAAAATCTTCAGAATTAGCTAAATTAAAAAAGTACTAGGTAGTCAGAGGCATGCTAGTCTACCTAGTAAGCTCCAGGCCAGCCAGGACTACATAAAGAAAAACAGTATATAAAATAATATTATCAACATGGCATTTACATTTTTTAAATGGAGAAGAATATGTATGTAGGAGACATGTACATGCCTGTATATACAAATTTCTAGAAGATATAAAAATGATGCATCGTTTGCTTTCCTGGAAGATTCTTTTCATCAATTTGGTTGTAAACAACATCTTTTTTTATTTTTACATTCTTGTTTTATTTTATGTGTATGGGTGCTTTGCATGCACATACACACACACACACACACACACACACACACACACACACACACACACACACACACGTACCATATTGATTTAGGTGCCCATGGAGGCCAGAACAGGTGTGTGATACTCTGGAGGCAGAGTTGCAGATGGCTTCGGGTGGCCATGTAGGTGTTGGGAATGGAACACAGGTCCTTTAGAAGGGCTAAGCCATCTCTCCACCCCTAAACACTGCATAATCTTAACGTAGTATGACTATTCTAGCATACGTAACCCTAAAAATATATTAAATACAAAAATTTCTTCACTTTGCTTCAGGAATTACTTTATTTTTTTTCCTTTTTTTTTTTTTTTTTTTGGTTTTTTGAGACAGGGTTTCTCTGTAGCTTTGGAGCCTGTCCTGGAACTGGCTCTTGTAGACCAAGCTGGTCTCAAACTCAGAGATCCGCCTGCCTCTGCCTCCCGAGTGCTGGGATTAAAGGCGTGCGCCACCACCGCCCCGCCATTTTATTTATTTATTTATTATTAGGAATTACTTTTCTATCCACGGTATTATCATTATATTACCATGGTATTATCAAGCCAACTTCCTAAATGGGGATTCAGAAATAGATAAGTTTAAATGATGAGAGTATATTCAGGAACAATGAGGGACTAGTATTTGTTGCAAGAACGTCTACTCCCCTCCTGCTAAGGTCTCAATGCAAACCAAAGATGCCCCTTGGGAAAGCAATTAGTTTACTGAGCTTACTTACAGGGGATGGTGACTCCAAAGCAGCAACACTGGGAAGTCTGTACCTAGCATGGATGATACACAGATGGAGCACTCTTCTAGTCTTCTCCAGCCTACATACTCTAACCTCCCCCTGATCCTAAGGCCATGTGCAATCAAGGCAGAATAGCTTACAACCCCAACTCCCCTCTGAGGAAATGTCAACAGTTCACATACCCAGCTGGGAATAGAAGGCTGGAGAACTCAACTTAGTGGTAAAGGGCAAGCGAACCTCTGGGTTCAAAACCCAGTACTAATAAATAAAAGGCCATGCTTTTAATTCCAGCATTCTGGAGGCAGAGGCATATAGGTCTCTCTGAGTTTGGGGCCAGGAAGGTCTATGCAGTAAGTTCCCGGTCAGCCAGAGTGACACAGTGAAACGTTCAGCTGGAAACAACTCAAACAAGAACCAAAAAACTTCTGGTCAAACCAGGTGACCTACTCAAGTAAACACAACCCAAGGTGCAGGGTCAAGAGTTCAAGGTAAAACTTGGCTACACAGCAAATTGCTAGACCAACTACAAGAGACCCTGTCTTACACACTCAACATTTTTGGATGCCATAGCAATCCTGCAAACAAAGAACCTGCAGCAAAGATTCTGGAAACAGAAAAGCACAAACTTCGGAGTAAAGACTTATGGGTAATAAGGGTTAACAAGATGGCTCAGTGAAAAGGTGCCTTGCCAAGCAAGCCTGATGACCTTAGTTTGATTTCCAGGACCCATAGTGGACTGAGAGAACCAACTCACAAAGTTGTTCTTGAATCGGTATAATCACTGCAGGATACAACCCCTCTCCTAACTAAAATAAAAAAATTAATGGTAATAGGATAGGTGTGCTGCACATCCTCATCATCTCAGCCCCTGTGAGGCTTGCGGAGGAGAGATAGAAATTCTAGGTCAGCCTGAGACATATACAAGACTCTATCACACAAAAAAGAGAATTAGGCACTGGGGAGATGGCTCAGAGGCTAAGAGTGCTTTGTTTGCAAAAATGAAGATTTGAGTTCTAATTCCCAGCAAATAAACACACAGCCGGGCATGGTCATGCACATCTAAAACTAGCACTGTCATGGGTGGAGACAGGGGCTTGTTGGATGCCAGCTTAGCTCTAGAGTCAGTAAACAATCCCGTTTCCAAGGAATGACATAAAAAGTAATAGAACATTTGATGCCTAACTTTGGTCTCTGCACACCAATCTACCTGTACACATGCATGTACATACACTCATAGACTTTTAGATAATTTTTTAAAATAATAAAGAATTAATGACAAGTTGGGATAGAGGCATGTCTGCACTCCCAGCAGTCTAAGCTAGGAAAAGCACGCTTCAGGATAGCCTGAGCTACACAGCAAAGACTTTCTTTAACAAAAAAAAAAAAAAAAAGGAAAACGGAGGGGGGATGCTAGAGAGAGATGGCTCAGCTGCTAGACCAAAAGACCCAGGTTGGATTCTTAGCACCCACATGGGGTTACAGTATGTCCAAGGGGGTTCTGATGGCCTCTTCTGGCTTCTGTGAGCACTACATGCATGGTGCACAGACATACATGCAGGTAAAACATCACAGACATAAAATAGCACGGATCACGGAGAAAAAAAAGAATAAAAGTCAACTCATTTAATACAGTGAAGATTACTATTGAATTTCAAATAAAGTGGTAGGCCAATTCTGTCTAGCTCCACCCTTAATACTAATGTATACTCTTGATCCTGTAGAGGACACACATTGTATATATATATACTGATACTAAATAATGTAACTAAAACTTCTGGTCAAAAGACTGTCACACTGCCGGGCTGTGGTGGCGCACGCCTTTAATCCCAGCACTCGGGAGGCAGAGGCAGGCGGATCTCTGTGAGTTCAAGACCAGCCTGGTCTACAAGAGCTAGTTCCAGGACAGGCTCCAAAGCTGCAGAGAAACCCTGTCTCGAAAAAAAAAAAAAAAAAAAAAAAAAAAAGAAAAAGACTGTCACACAAATTGCTACTGTTATTAGACAGAGCAAAGTTAAGAAAAATTAGTCATGGGTCTAGACAGATGGCTCAGTGGTTAAGAGCGCAGGCTGTTCTTCCATTGGACCAGAGTTCAGTTCCCAGTATTCACAGGGAGGCTCACAACTATCTTGTTAAGTTCAATTCTAGGCAATTCCTCACCTTATTCTGACCTTTATGTAACCAGGTATGAGTACATTGAAAAGCAAGCAAAACACCCATGTACCTCAAATTATTTATTTTAAGACAATGTCTCACTATGTAGCTGACTGGTCTGGAACTAGCCATGCAGATTAAGCTGGCCTCAAACTCAGAGATCCACCTGTAGCTGCCTCCCAAATACTTGAATCCAGGACATGCTCTACCAAGCCCATGTTAAATCAATGTTTTTAAAGAAGAATAATTAATCTTTATGTTTGGGTAGTGACGAGAAAGCAACTTGGTTTTCTGTTTCTTGTTTTGAGTCAGGATCTGAACAGGTTTCCACAGAAGCAGGATTACTGATCTGCAGTGGGCCTTAAGAGAAACAGCAACATGAATATCCTACAGAATAACTGTCACTTCACAAAAGCTCTCATGTTATAGGTAAATCACGTCCTTTCAGCCATGTTAAAAGAGAGGTGCTATGATAATTTGTTTTATCTGAGCCTCGATTAATTTGTTATTAATATGTTCATTCCTTCGTTACTGGAAATAGAAAGACAAGATTCAAATCTATATGTCCTAAATATAATTGCCAATTTTTTACCCCATTGTTACACTGGGAGCAACAATCTGATTTGGTTAACACAAATTAGCTCCATTTGTCATGTCATAATTTTACAAGTAAAAATACAGGGACAGACAGACATATGTACCTGTAAGACAGCTCAGCTGCTAAGTACACTTGTCTTGAAAGCCTGCCCTGAATTCAATCCCCAGAAACCATGTGAGGGTGGAAAGAACTGACACCAAAGCTGTCCTCTGACCTCTACACGCATGAAATGGCATTCACTAGACATATTCCCACACACAACTTTATATAGACATAATTATGTTGTTATACTTTATCATCCCTTACAGCCTATTTAGAAATAACTAAAGAGTAGTGTAAATAAAGATTAATAGAGAAATCCAAGTGCCGACAATGGCCATGTACAGCTGGAAAGCTCACTCACCCATTTTGAAGGGCAGTGTTCATTCTTCTCATCTGTCATCTTCCCACTCTTAAGTGCTCTCCGTGAGTGCTTGACGGTTGTTTTTATGGCAGGTCGACACACATAGTTCTCCAAGTTTTTTGGAGGCTTTTTAGTTCTCTTAGCCTGAAGGCCAATTTTCAATTTTAAGTTTCCCTCTGAGAAGTTTGTTTCTTTCACTGAAAACTGTTGCTGTGCATCAGTCAAACCATCATCTTTTCCTACTTCACTGTTCCTTTCTCGATTCCGCTTGCGCGGATCCTCTTCTTCTTTCGTGTTACTCTCTATTTCTACTTCTCTCTTGCTGGCCAGAGTGCCAGTATTGATGGTAGAAGGACTCTTCCTTGAAAATCCTTCGGAATCAGAACCCAATCCTAACATAGCAGTATTCCTAGAGTCCATCACAAGTGTGTTATTGCCAAGGAATCTTATAAAACTTTTACAGAACACTGTTCCATAAAAAAATACGGTTTTCCAAAACTTGCGACCAGCATCTCTTTCCCTGCAGGATAGATCATAACAAAAATTTATCAGAAAATAAACAGTAATTAATATAAGAAAGGAGCAATAAGGACAGCAGGATAAGCACCAAAAAAAAAAATCTGTTAAATCAAAATGTAGTTTAGAATATATACACATTATTTACTTGTGAATTCACTTAAAAATTTCAGATTTCTTTTTATTGTTCCATAGATGTGGAAAAGCTATAATACTGTGACATAAATCAAAATTTAAGAATCACCATTGCAGCAGAGCATGGAAGCACATTCCTAGATCACAGCACTTAAGGGGCGAAAACAAGAGGATATCAAGTATGAAACCAGTCACAGGGAGATCTCTCTCCTCAGTGTGCATGCGCGCGTATGTAATCTGTGTGTATGTGTGCATCTTACTTTTTGACAAAGGATCTCATGCAGCCCAGGCTGGCCTTGCACATAGTAATGAAGAGGATCTTAATCTGACCCGCTGCTTCCAGCCTCCAAGTGCTAAGATGACACGTGAACAAGTGCCTTGAGACTGTAGCCCTTAAATGATGCAAGTCTTTAATCCCAGCACTCAGAGGCAGATCTCTGAATTTAAGACTAGCATGATGCTAGGGCTACACAGAGAAACCTTGTCTAGAAAAAGACAAAACAAAACATAAAAATCATCATAAACAAGCTAAGAAGCGTCTGCAACTGACGTCCAAATACAAATACAACATAGATATAACTGTGTATTTTGAATCTGATTCTCCTTTCTTCACCTCCCTCTAAGACAGGGTCTGCCTGTAAACCTCAAATTCCTCCTTCCTCAGTCTCCAGAATGTTAGAATTGAAAACGAGCACCATTATGTCTGACACAAGACTTTAATTTTAAAGGAATATATTTTCTATTTTTTAAACAAAATCCATTTTTATTAAAAAAAAGAATTATTTTACTGGCTTTATGTTGGTTTCAAACATTTCATTTTAAAAACTGTCAGGATTAGAGTTGGCAAGACAGGGAGCTGAGTAGCTAAGCGCACTGACTGTGCTTCTGGAAGAGGACTAAGGCTGAATTCCCAGCACTTACATGGTAGCTATGGGTTAGGATTCTCAGGAAGAAATAATCTCTGTCGCAACCACACAGTAACTCTGTCATTCACTAATCCAATGAAAAATATTCCTGGGCATTTACTAAATGCTAGGTGCCCTAAAAATAAAATATGTACTCAACAAACCCACTTCCTAAATTTGAGGCCTATAATCTAGTGAAAATATGAACATTAAACAAATAATTACAGAAATTGATAACAACTGACAAATTTTCATTAAGTTTTCATATTAGCAAATAGTTGATACATATCAATTTCCCAAATATATAAAATGTTTTCAAACCAACATGCCAACTTAAAAAAAAAAATGGTTCAAGGCCAGCCTGGTCTACAATAGCTAGTAGTTCCAGGACAGCTAGGGCTGTTACACAGAGAAACCATGCCTCAAAAAATCAATATAAATAAATACATAAACAAATAAAGAAAAAAATGGTAAGTAGTAGATCTAAGAATCTGCATATGGAGCCTCTTTTTAAAAAAGATTTATTTATGCATATGCCTGTCCTATTTGTGTGTGTGCCTGCATGATGGGAAGAGGGCACCAGACCCCATCACAGAAGGCTGTGAGCCACCATGTGGGTGCTGGGAATTGAACTCAGGACCTCTGGAAAGGCATTCAGTGCTCTTAACCTCTGAGCCATCTCCAGCCCCCAGAACCTTTATTTTTATTACATAAAGGTCCTCAGGAAATCAACCAGGTTATCATATAATCAGAAGACTGTTAAATAAATAAAAAGCAAAACAAAATAACTCAGTAATCTCTTCAAAAATTCTTTTCTTTTCTTTCTTTCTTTTTTTTTTTTGGTTTTTCGAGACAGAGTTTCTCTGTGGCTTTGGAGCCTGTCCTGGAACTAGCTCTTGTAGAACACTGGCCTCGAACTCACAGAGATCCGTCTGCCTCTGCCTCCCAAGTGCTGGGATTAAAGGCGTGCGCCACCACCGCCCGGCCAAAAATTGTTTCTTATGAGGCTGAGAGAGCACTTGCTACTCTTGCAGAAGTCCTGGGTTTGGCACTGACATCTCTAGCTCCAGGGGATTAGCAGGCACACACATGGTGCACTTTACACACACTCAGGGGATCAGCAGGCACACACATGGTACACTTTACATACACTCAGGCAAAAATACACATGAAAGTTTTTTAAAGAAAATTTTAAGATTTTTATTATTACTAGTGTCTGTGCACCATGTGTGAGCCTGACAGCCACAGAAGCCAGAAAAGGGCATCAGAACCCCTGGAGCTGGGGTTATTTATTAATGGTTGTGAGCTGCCATGTGGGTGCTGGGGATCTAACTTGAGTCCTCTGCAAGAGCAAAAAGCTCTTAACCTCTAAATTATCTCTCCAGTCGCTAATAAGTCAGTATTCCTGATGACTCACAGATGTGTCTGAGATTACATCTGATCTGTACAGCATTAGTCTGCCACATGGAAGACCCTGGGTGTAATCATCAGTGATGGCAAAAATAATAACTTTTAAACAAAAAATATAGCCAAATGAAATGAAGTATGCATATAATGCCAAAACTTGAGGTTTGATGTAGAACTTCCAAATTCATGGCCAGAGGGGCAAGTTAGTGAGGCCTTGTCCCAAGAATAAAACAAAAAGAGGAAGAAAACAGCAAACACATGCCTGATTAAATATCCAAGCCTCTAATCTTGGGGAGAAAAAAGAAAATAAATTTTATTTTGGAAGTAAAATTTTTCATACTTTAAGTGCATTTGTGGTTTCGTCACATGGTTTCTCTCCCCATAAAACACTAAGTTCTACTGGTTTTCATAACAGATTCAGAATCCTGAAATCACCAAAACTGAACACCGGGTTTTCCCCCTCAACTCAGCAGGGACAAAACCTGAACTGAATTTAGTTTTAATTCCCAGAGTTTCTGTGAGATATATTCAATAACACAGAATATTAGTGTTTGATAAAAGAGCACTTCCCCAAATCTTTTAACACATCAGTGTCGGTTTACTCAATCAATAACTCTACTACCTAAAAGTTAAAAAAAGAAAAAATAGTACTATAAAACCAACAACCCCCAAGCAAAACTTCTGGCATCAAATGCTGTAAATTGTGGCTGGGCAGTGGTAGTACCAGTCCTTATCTCACTACTAGGGAGGCAGAGGTGGTGGATCTCTGTGAATTCAAAGCCAGCCTGGTTGACAGAGCAAGTTCCAGGACAGCCAGGGTTACACAGAGAACCCTGCCTCAAAATATCAAAAAGTTCTAGATTATAGACTGAGAGTTTCTGCTGTTATTGCTCTGATAGTCTAATTACGGGCCTTGAACTTGTGATCTTTCTGCTTCAGCTTCCTAAGGCCTGAGAACAGGAGTGCTGCTCTGAGCGGAGTCACAAATGTTGTTTGTGAATGGCACTCCTTCAGTCTTGGGGATGTGCACGTTGTTGCATAACTTACCCTGCTTCCTTCTATAGTATACTTAATTTAAAATGCAGTTGTGAGGAGAAATACAGAATTAAGAGTCTTTCTGCTCAAAGAAGCAAATTCAACATTCAACTTAAATGCACTTTTGTGTTTTACACTTTCAAGTCTCTGGAACAATCCAAAACAAACTCAAGAAACTGAAAAGAAAGTTAAAGGGATATAGGTCGGCTGATACAGTGTTTGCCTAGTACACATCAAGTCCTGGCTTCTATCTCCAGAACTGGGAAGGTAGAGAAAGAGCAATCAGAAGTTCAAGCCCCACCCCCCACCTCCCAAGCAAATTCAAGGCCAGCCTAGGAGGCTTAAGACTACCCCTCTGAGCTGGGCGGTGGTGGAGCACGCCTTTAATCCCAGCGCTTGGGAAGCAAAGGCAGGCAGATTTTTGTGAGTTCGAGGCCAGCCTGGTGGTCTACAAGAGCTAGTTCCAGGACAGGCTCCAAAGCTACAGAGAGACCATTCCTCAGAAAACAAACAATAGCTTCATAGCATAGAGTCCTTTAACATGTATCATTGGTAATGAACAAATTGGAAAATTATTTACATTAGTAGGATACACACATTTATATCACTATAAAATGTAATAATAATCTAACAATATGGTAGAATTATTTATGAATTCTTTATAAATCACCATAATAATTTACAAATGTTACTTGCTATCTATTTGGCAATGTTGCCACTAAGTACCCAGGAAAGCAAAATAAATTTACAATTTCTAAATAGGCATCTACCTTATCATGAATGAACATCTGGACATAATTTCCAACACCAAAAACATTTTTCAAAAAAAAAACTGGATATGGTGATAAACTTCTGTAATTCCTGCACCTAGAAAGAAAGTCAGGAGTTCAAGGTCATCTTTGGATATACCACAAACTCAGGGCCAATCTGGGTTACATCAAAGAGAAAGAAACAAACAACTTTCATTGCATATATGTAAAATGTTTGAACAGAAAAGATTCAAACTTGTTTTTCATATCTATACCCTATTTCTTCTCTCAAGTGAATACTCTACCTACTGCCACCTGCCACAATAGTCCCACACACAAGCAACAAAAATAGATCTGGTAAGATAAAAAGGCCAAGGACCTACCTCAGTAGGTTTAATTGCTTTCAAAAAATACACATTCTCATAAACACACACATTAACACAGTGTTATGAGGCTAAGAGTATTGCTTAGTACAGCGCTTGCCTAAACATGCACAAGGTTCAACCCCAGAACAAGGTGGGAGAGGGAGAGAGTGAGAGGAGAAAACAAACAAGCACTGCTTTGGTCTCTGATACAAAATGACTACAACAATTTAACTCTATGTGGAAGACTATGAACTGTGTGGATACCCTGTCTACCATCAGGAATGGAAAAGAAATAAGCATACTTTGATAGAACACAATTTAGGAAAGCAATATAAAATTAATTGTAAACTTTATAAGTTCTACAAATGAGTCCTGTCAGTAAGTTTAATATATATAAATTAAAATTCCTAATGTTTACTGAGTTTTAATATATGCAAAGCTCTACACTAACGCTTCACATATCTAACTTAAATCTCACAACACCATGAGGTAGTTACTATTCCTTTTATAGATGAAAAGACAGGCTAATGGCCAATAAAAGAAAGAGTCAAATCTACTCAGAAAGGCTCAGACAGGTTGGCCTGGTTTTTTCTTAAGTGTGTCATACTGCCTCTAAAAACTCATTTTCAGACTTGATTTTTATTCCTCTGCTACATTTAGAATTCTATTGGCTTCCTCCTACTTCTCCAACCATTCAACAATTTCCTTCATAGATCCATTAACTGTATGATCAAGGGAGGAGGGAGGCAGACTAGGGTGCTGTACCTGAGTGTATGAAAGAACAGGTATGCATGTAGAGGCCTGAGGCCAACATTTGATAATTTCCTCACTATCTCTGCATTTATTTATTTATTTATTTATTAAATCTGTGCATGTGTGTACATGCATGTGAGTGTGTGCATTCTACAGCACAAGTTTTGAGGTCAGAGGACAACTTTTAGGATCAGTTCTCTCCTTTCACCACCTTTGATCCCAGGAATCAAACTCAAGTTGTTACACTTAGCAGCAGGAGCCTTGATCTGCTGAGCTACCTCACTGCTTCCCCTTATTTTGAGTTATAGCTTCTCACAGAACGTCAAACTCACCAACCTAGCTAGGCTCACTGAAAAGATCCACCTGTCCCCGCCCTTCTCCCACCCCAGGAATTACAGCTCAGCTTCTGTAAGTGCTAGGGATATGACCTCAAGTCCCCATGCTTGTGCACCAAACACTTACCCATCTCCCCAGCCCTAATTCATTATTCTTAATATATCCCATTATTAATTTAACAAATATTTTCTGAGGGCCTCAAAATTATCTTGAGAACTATATGACACAGTAAGATATAGTTACCAGTCAAACAAATACTGCTATCACAAACTTTAACTTAGAAAGGAAGCAAACAACTTATCATATAAATACAGTTATAATGTAAAAGTGTAATCAAAAATGTGTTAGTTATTGTGACATATTATGTAAAGGAACAGGAAAAAGATGTTACCAAAGTAAATAGTATGTATGTGAAAATGCCCTAAAATGATGAAGATTCCTGAGGGAGTAGGAGCACAAAATAAAACTGGGAAGACAATAGGAACTGCTTACAAATTGTCTCATTACAAACTGGCTCTTAAGGATTTGGATAATCCTAGTGCACAAACATGCAAGCATGCAAAACACCAATAACACATAAAATAAATAAGTACTTGAAAGAAAGACTTCAGTAATAAGTGTATTAAACTTTAGGTACCTGTGAAACATTTAAGTGTATCAAGGAAACTTCTAGAAATAGATGCATAAAATATATTGTACACACAGAGCATTACTTTAACCAAATACATATAGAAAACTTAATGAAGTTGTCTTTTTTAACTTGATAAAGGCATTTAACGAATTTAAAATTACTACATTACTATATATTTTAAAATATACAGTGCTCAATAAAAATATACTTGTCAAGTAAAAATATTTAAGTTGCTACATTTTAGAATTAACAATGATTACCCATATTACCCTTAAGACAGTTTGATCTTATTTCTTCTATGAGAAGTTTGACTTTGTTTTATTTCTTGAAATAATGTCTCCCTACTCACAATGTAGTCCTGGATGACCTGCAATTTGTAACAATCTTCCTGTTTCTACCTCTCCAATGTTACTTTCACTAAGGAACTTATTTTGTTTTTTGTTTTCAGAAACCTTGAAGCCTAGGATAGCCTTAAACTCAATGTAATCTTTATGCCTCCATCTCTCCAGTGCCAAGATTAAAGGTATAAACCACACCCGGTTTATGATTAATTTGTGTTTTGCTCTATAGACTTCATTAAACAAAACTACTGATTGCAATTATTCCTTTTGTCAACATTAAAAAGCAGATACAAATGAACTAAGACTTTAAAACTCAATATGCACATAGTACATGATTTATATAAAGTACCCTAGGTTTTATTTTCTTAAAAAATCCTACAAAGATCTTTTTAAATTTATGTGTCTCTGTTGGTCTATGTATGTGTACACGCCCATATGTGTGGGAATGCCTGTAGAGGCCAGAAGACAACATGAGATCACTGGAACTGGACTTACGGCGGCTGTACCCACTTTCACATGGGTGCTGAGAACTGAACTCTGATCCTTCAGAAGAGCTGCAGTGCTCTAACCATTTATTCATCTCTCCAGCTTCCTCTTTAAAATTCTTGTAGATGACCAATACAATTTACTAGGATACAGCAAATTAGGTGAATAATCCTATACTTAAGGAAGGAGAGACAGGTGTAAGTCAGGCAGAACATTAAGTGTCAAACTCCTGAGGAAGAAGTATTCTGATTACATTTGAGAAACATATAGGAAAACTTTGCCTTCCATTTCTTAAACAGAGTCTGGAGAGACATGGAAAGAAGATGAGAAAAGATGGAAACAGAAAGAGGCTGTAAATTTGAGTGCAGCCCGGACTATACAATGAGCTGAAGGCAAGCCTAAATAAAGTTACAGTGTAAAACTGTACCTTAAAAAGCACCATTATTTAGCTGGGCAGTGGTGGTGCACACCTTTAATCCCAGTACTCAGAAACAGAGGAAGGTAGAGTTTGAGGCCAGCATGGTCTAAATAATGTGTTCCAGGATAGCCAGAGCTATGTAGAGGGACCCTGCCTAACCAAAACAAACCCAAACAAACAAAAAAACCACCCTACCACTGATTAAATTAAAAAAAAAAAAAACCTTTATATAAGTATGTATGTCTGTGTTACCACACGTATGCCTGGTACCCACAGAGGCCAGAAGACTTACAGTGTGAGCCATTATGTGGGTACTGATAATCAAATGTGGGTACTCTGGATGAGCAGCCCGTGCTCTCAACCACTCTGCCATCCCTCCATCCCTTTAGTCTCAAAGATACCTCTCTCTCTCCTTTCTTTCTTCCTTTCTCTCTCCTTCTCCCCTCACCACACACCTCTGATATTTAGAGGTAGAGATTCTTTGTTAGCCCTGGCTGTCCTGGAACTCGCTGTGTAAACCAGACTGGCCTTGAATGCCAGAGATTGATTGCCCCTGCCTACCAAATGTTTGTATTAAGAGTTGTGCGCCACCACACTTGGCAAACATTTCATTTACAACAACTTGCCTAATAATTTGCGATCATTCCTGACTCCCTTCTATCTCTCAATCTCTTTCTATATGCATTCTATCAGCAAATGTCAGTTTCATTCTCAAAACATTCTCACTACTTCAATAACTATTATATAAGAATTACTTTGCTCTGTCAAAAGTACTAGTGTTTTTTAATAATTTGATATACTGCAGAACATTCAAATTTGGGCCAATCAAGATGGCTCAGCATGTAAAAAAGGCAGCTGCTACTCAAGCCAGATGACCTGAGTTTGATCTCTGGAACAGAGATCTCTTTTTTTTTAATTAATTAATTTATTTATTATGTATACAGTATTGTGTCTGCTTGCAGGCCAGAAGAGGGCACCAGATCTCATTACAGATGGTTGTGAGCCACCATGTGGTTGCTGGGAACTGAACTCAGGACCTTTGGAAGAGAAGGCAGTACTCTTAACCACTGAGCCATCTCTCCACCCCTGGAACAGAGATCTCTGAAAGAACAGAAAGTCATGGAACCCATGAGAGCTATGACAAAAACCTCTCAAGTATGCACACAATAATAAAAATTTTAAAAACAAATAAAATCTATTATCGAATGGCAATGACTATGCTTATTAATTTTATCAAACAAACCCCAAAAAAGTTGAAACTCCCTGAAATACATACTGAAGTATATCTGGTAGTCAATAAAATGAAAAGTTTTAATTTTTATTTCATTTATCTTTTGTATATGTGCAATGTATACACAAAGGTGTGTGGGTCTTTCTCTTTCTGCCTTATTCCTTTGAGAGTGTGTCTGTGTGTGTCTGTGCAGGGTGGAAGACAACTTTAGGGAATAGTTCTGTGGGTCCCCGAATCATGTACTCAGACTCGCAGCAAGCACCTTTACACCTGCCTCTGTCTCTGCCTCCAGGATGCCAGAATTAAAGGCATGTACCACCAAGCCTAGCTCACCAAAATTCACCCCAAAAATAAGGCGAGTAATAGATGACAGTCGATACCCTGTTTTCATCATTATACAATATGTGCACATACTGAAATAATCAGTCTATAATATATACAATTATGTCAACAGAAAACGAAGGATGTGACAGAGAGGAAGGGAACAATGACACACTACCAACGTCTACAAACTTCTAGGATGCTAAACTTTCCTCTTACCTCTCTAGTAGTCATTTCTAAGTCTCACTTGCTGGTTTGACTTGGGTCTACCAGCTCTCTAAATATTGGTAGCCCTTGGAGCCCTTTCCTACTTTAAATTCTGAGTATTAAATTACACGGTATATGACTTTTAAACTCTAGACTTAACAGAGCCTGTTCAATATTTCTGCAAAGCCCATTCTCCTCTGATCTCTGTAACTGTATTCCCACCAGCTGCTCAAGTCAGAAACCTGGCAATCATCCTCAATTTTTTAGCTATCCCCAACTTTCAACCTAACACCAAAATTCACTAATAACTGGCTGATTATACCCCATCCTTTTCAATTCCACCGCTACCGATGTTTAAAAACTTTTTTTTTTTTTTTGCCTAGGACACAGAAAAGACTTCTAATTTCTTGGTCTATCTACCTTGTTTGCCCTCTAAGTTCTAGGTTTAAATTATAGTCAAAAAAAAGGTTCTAGAAAATGCCATTTGTATACTTAAAACTATAGTTTTAAAAAATCTCCTTTCAGGGTAAGGGCTGGAGAGATAGCTCAAGGGTTAGGAGCACTGGCTGCTCTTTCTGAGAACCCGGGTTCAATTCCCAGCATCCACAAGACAGCTCACAGCTGTCTATAACTCCAGTTCAGGGGGATTGGACACCTTTCAGGGCCAATGTGTATAAAATAAAGTTAAATAAATTAAAAAGAAATCTCCTTCAGATATAAAAACTCTCAACCCCAACTGTAACTAATAATATGTTCGGCAGCACGGTAGAGTATTTTTATCACACACTGTGTAGAGGGAGCATGTACAAACTCAAAATCAGACCCAAGACACTTTTGAATTCTCCTGTGCAAGCACAGGTTGTTGTGAGCGCTCGTGTGCTTGTTGAAAAGTGCACAGGACGGCACTTTACAGATCGTCAGTGCTTATTTTGGTTGTAACTGCTCTTCTATATGGAGACTCAATGTTTCTCACTGCGCTGGTAATAGGGCAAGAGTCAACAAACAACTGAAAAAAACAAAACAAAACACAAATACTGGTAACACCTATGGTATTTGTGTTCTACGTATCTTTTTCTTTCCATTAGAACATATACTTAACTCCTCTCTCTGTGTGGCACTTTCTTTCAGTCTCTGCCCAGATTACTTCTGCTCCCAATCAATCAAAAGCACTAGGAATCAAATGCAGGGAATCAGGCTTGGTGGCAAGCATCCTTACCCACCCAGCAATCTTGCTGTCCTCTAATATTCCATTTCTATAAAAGTTTTCTGTAGAGGAACTGAAACCTTCACTCACTGACAATAGCAATGTAAAATGGTGTTGGGAGAGTTTGGTAGCTCTTCAAAGGTTAAGCAATTGCCATATGACCCTGACAATTTCACTCTTAGATACATACCCAAGACAAATGAAAATAGACACACACACACACACAAATGTTTACAGCAACTTTATCTAAACCAAGGCATGTTACAAAGAATGGCAGTCAGATGGGTAGAGTCTGCCTACAATACCAACATCTATAGAGCAGAGGCAGGAGGGTCACTGAGTTCCAGAATGACTTGGTCTAGCATTAAGCAAGTTCTAAGTCCCAGATCAGCCAGCACAACATGGTGAGATACTGTGCCCAAGGGGGAAAAAAAAATGAGAACTTGAGAGATGACTCATTGGTTAAAAGCACTTGTTGCTCTTGCAGAGAGGATCCAGGTTTGGGTCCCAGCACCTACATGGTGGTTCACAACCATCTCTAATTTCAGTTCCACAGGATCTGATGCCCTCTTCCAACTCCACATGCACACACACGCAAGCAAACACTCATACATATAAAAATAAAGGAAATATATTTTGAAAGTAATTTTAAAAAGAACTTAGTACTGATAATACTAAAACATTGATGAACCTTCAAAACATGCTAAATTAAAGTCAGTTCCATGAGACGATAGCATACTATATTCTATCTTTACAACGTATTTTAAAAAGGCACATCTAGGTCAGCAAGATGGTTCAGTGGGTAACGGTCCCTTTGCCACCAAGCCTGATGACCTGAGCTCTATCCTCTGGACCCATACAATGAAAGGAGAGAAATGACTCCCAAAGTTGTCCTCTGACAATGTTCATCTCTCACACATACACACATGTATTAAAAAACTTAAGACAATATCTGTACATGACAGCACTTCAATACCAACACTTGGGAGACAGAAGTAAGTATGAAGATGAGGAGTTCAGGGCCACCCTGAGCTACACGACACCTTTTATCAGTGAAATTAAAACAGGCAGATATGCCAGGCATGGTAGCCCGTGTCTTGAATTCCCAGCACTGGGAAGGCAGAGGAAGGTGGATCTCTGTGTCTGAGGCCAGCCTGGCTCACAGAGCGAGTTCCAGGACGGTCGGGGCTACAGAGAAACTCCACTTGTTGTTGTTGTTTTGGGGGTTGGGGGGAACGACAAAAATCCAGGCAGATATATAGAAAAGAAATTTGTAATTACTGCTAGGGCAAAGGGAGAATATGTGAGATAGGGAAGGACTGCTAATAGATACTGTGATGAAATATATTTAAATAATATTAAATATAGTGACTAAGCAGCCATATAACCATGTGGCTGTATTAAAAGCCATTCATTTGTACATTTCAGTTAATTTGCATTGATCCTCCTGCCTGCCCCTGGGTATTAATTAGGATTAGACTTGTGCACCATCATGCCTGACACTTCCCACAAGGTAATACCTTTCTTCTCCCCATCTTGGACAAAAGCACCATGCTGTCTGTACTGTAACACATTAGGTAACAAAAAAAATTGTCTTTTCCTTACCCCTAAGCTCAATGTTATTTAAAAAAAAAAATCTGATGGATCAAACTTAAGTACTTCATGGAAGGAAGTCTTTTCCCACTTTGTACAGAAGCAGAATATGAAAGGCCTGTATGGTAGTTCACACCTTTAATCCCAGGACTCAGGAGGCAAAGGAAGGCAGATCTCACAGAGATCCAGGCCAGCAAGGGCTACAAATGGAGACCCTGTCTCAAAGTAAATATAAATAAATTCAATTAAAGGTTTGAGGGGTACTAGGAGATTCCTCAGCAATTGTTGGTCTTGCAGAGGAATTGAGTTCAGTTCCCAGCACTGACATGGTGACTCACAACCATCTGAACTCCAATTCCAGGGGATCAGAACCCTTTTCTGATCTCCATGGACACTAGGCACACACATACATGCAAGCAAAATACTCAATATACATAAACTAATTTTTTCATAGCAGAATACAGGAGCAGGGACATAGCTCAATGAGTAAGAGCAATTGCTGCAGGCATCAAGATTTGAGTTTGAATGTAAAAAGTCAGACATGGCTATCTGTACCCGGAACCTCAACACTGGGATGGAGAGAGACAAGCAGATATTAGGGCTCACTGGCCAGGCAGTCTAGCTGAAACGCCAAAGTTCTGGTTCAGTGGGAGACCCTGTCTCAAGTGATTAAGATAGGCTCAAAGATATGTTGCTTCCTCCTCTGGCCTTCACATCCTCATATACATGCAAAATACATACACACAACTAGGTAAGAATTATTCCTATAAAAGTCCTTTTCAATTAGTAGATTCCATATTGCAAATGGATAATTTATTTGATATGTTATTGCATATTGACAGAAGTGGTTATTCACTTGGGAGAAAACAAACTTAGATGTATTCTTTATGTCCTTTACAATAGTCTGGGAGAGATGAGTACTGGCTTCTAGAGGACCATTGATTACAAGTACCCACCTGGCAGCTCACAAGCATCTGAACCCCAGTTCCAAGGGATCATCCAACATTCTCTCCTGGCCTCCACAGGAACCAGACACTCATGTGGTGCACAGACATACATGCAAGCCAAGTACCCATATATATAAGATAAAAATTTAATAATTTTAACTTTAAAGTACTTGCCTAAGTATAACCAAAGACCTGGGGCTCAACCTCTAACACTGAAAGTATTGGTAGGAGAGCAAGATGGAAAATTTATAACTTAGCAGAGGATGATAAATTATCCCTGTGCCCCTGACACTCAGGACACTAAGAAGTACAGCAAGTTCAATGTGAGCCTCAGTTGCAGAGTAAAGCCTTTTCTCAAAGATCAAACAAGCAAGTAAAATAAACATAATTCTGGGCTGGAGAGATGGCTCAGAGGTTAAGAGAACTGACTGTTCTTCCAGAGGTCCTGAGTTCAATTCCCAGCAACCACATGGTGGCTCACAACCATCTGTAATGAGGTCTGGTGCCCTCTTCTGGCCTTCAGTCATACACGCACAGAATATTGTATACATAATAAATAAATAAATCTTTAAAAAAAATAAACATAATTCTTAGCTGTACAGAAGCGACCCTATTTTTTTTTGATGTTAGTTTCTCAGAGTTGTCTCTCACATACACATGGTCCACAGTGGAGAGAGGGAAAGGAATTAAATACCTGGAGTGTCTCAGACATGGCAGTGTACAGTTCTAACAACAGAAGCAGGAGGACTGGTACAAGTTAAAGACTAGCCTGCTCTATACAGCCAATACCCAGGCTAGTCAGGTGTACACAGTAAGAACCAAAAGAAAAACTAAGGGAGATTGATTCCCTAGAACAGAAGTTATAGACAGTTGTGAGTCACAATGTTGGGAACAGAACCTGAGTTATCTAGAACAGAATTTATAGACAGTTGTGAGTCATAATGTTGGGAATGGAACCTGAGTTATCTGCAGGAGCAAAAAGTACTCTTAACCAATGAGCCATCTCTGCGGCTCATTGAGAAAAAAGCTTTGGAGTAACTCAGCAGTCTTGTGCAACAATGCTTGTTAGGATAATTCTGAAATTCTTTTTTTATTACATTTCATTTATTGTATAGGGGTGGGTATGCACATTCAACATCATGTATATGGATGTCAGAGGACAATTGAAGGAGCTAGTTCTCTCCTTTCACCATGAGATCCTTCAGGCTAGGTGGTAAGCACATTAACTGCCTCAGTCATTCCACCAGTCCATATTTGTTGTTTTGTATTTAAAAATCCACTTTATCTTAAATTATATGTATGCATGAGAGCAGGTTATCTATGCAGTCCAAAAGAAGGCATCAAATGACCTGAACTGGAGATGGCTGTGAGATGCCCAATGTGGGTGCTAGCAATCAAACGCAGCTCCTCTGCTCTGGCACTATGAGCTCTTAACCACTGAGACACTTTTCTGGCACACACCTCCACACACACATACACACACGCACGCGCGTCTTAGTTTTTATTTGATTTTGAGACATGCTCTCTATACAGATATGGAAGGTCTGGAACTCTGGCTTTGAACTCACAAAGGTCTGTTTGCTTGTGCCTCCCAAAGGCCTGTGCCATAACACCCAGTTACTTTTTAGGTTTTTTTAAAGATTTATTTATTTTAATTATATATATGTCTTCATGAATGTCTAGGCACCATCTGTGTACAGGACATGAAGAGGAAGTGTCTGACCCCTGGAACTGGAGCTGAAGAGGGTCCTGAGATGCCATGTAGGGGCGGGGGGGGGGGGATGACCACAGGGATGACTGGGAATCTAACCTTGGTCCTCCGGGAGAGCAGTACTCTTAACCACTAAGCCATCTCTCCAGTTCCCACTTATGGCTTTTTTGTTGTTGTTTTTTTTTAACAGTAATAAATTAACAATGTAAGCTTTAGAACTGTATATGACATGATCTAACAATTAACTGGCTTTTTTTTTTTTTTGAGACAGGCTCACACTGTAGCTCTGGCTGTCCAGGAACTCAGTAGACAATACTGGCTTCAAACTAGAAGATCTGCCTACCCCTGCCTCCCAAGTGCTGGAATTAGAGGTGTGTGCCCTTAAACCCAGCACAATGAACTGACTTTAAAAATTATTTTTAACTCATAGAAGGTGCATCTAAGAACTTGCTACTGTGAACAAAAGCTTCACCTTGTTCTATAATTACTTGATTTTCTTCCTTAAAATTAAACATATATACACATAAATAGCTTAAGTTTCCTCAATAAAAAAGCAATTGTTCATTATTATTTATCTCTTTCTGCATCTAAACATTAACCTCCCAACCTGTTATCATTTAGTTGGATGTGAAATCGCTACTTGTTATTTATCTTCAGATCTTCTCTGAAAACATATACTAATATTCACCCAGTGGTTATTCTATATGATTGACTCAAGCCCTTTGAGACCATTTTTCAAATATCAATTATTCATTTCTTCTTTTCAAAGACAATCTTTTAAATTTCTTGCATTTGCCCTATTGGGGCTTAGTCAGGAAATATTTAAACTCTGGAGTTTTCACTTTCAGCAGAAATGAATTAGGAAGTCTACCATTTACACTAAGAAGCCAAAACAAAACTTAATTTAGAACTGGCACACTGTTCTTCTTAAAACAAACAAAACTGAGAGTGACTAGGTATAAAATACAGAAAAAAGAATAAAATGCAGAGCCAAAGATTAAGTCAACAACTCATGCCTTATTTACTACAGAACTAAACATACGATATGAACACAAGACAGGAGCCATAGTTATGAAGATGGCTCAGAGGGTAAGTAAAGGCCCTTGAAGCTAACTAAGCCTGATAACCCTTTAAGAGAACAGACGTCTGAAAGTTGTCCTCTGAATTCCACGTGTGTGTGAGCATGCACACAAAAATACGCACTAAATTCTTATAAAGAAAGAAAGAAAACGATGAAATTGTTGGTGGAACTGGCAATCGTCCCCACTGCGGCATAACCGCCAGCCATTTTAGTGGGAAGTATATTTAACAATCACTTGAGGTCACCAGACCCCCTGAACAAAATGGCAAGATCCCGTCTCAAAAAACAAAAACTAGGCTAAGTATGATGATAATTCCAGCATTCCAGA
Source organism: Ondatra zibethicus (assembly GCA_004026605.1). Classification (NCBI taxonomy): domain Eukaryota; kingdom Metazoa; phylum Chordata; class Mammalia; order Rodentia; family Cricetidae; genus Ondatra; species Ondatra zibethicus. The sequence continues at coordinate 17,844 of PVIU01003406.1, read as the reverse complement.
GGTTGAGGCAGAAGGATCAAGTTTAAGACAAAACTTAGCTAAATAAGCAAGCCTGAACTAAGAATGAGACCCAAATAAATAAATTTAGGCAAATGAATAAATTCTACTTTAAGAATAACCACTTAAAATGTCAGTTTTCTGAAACATCTTCTCACTCAAGGGCAGCATTTACTTTCATTTTCTTGGTTTTGTTTACCATGGGTTGTAAGGTAGGTAACAAAACCAAAAGTACCAACTCCCCAAGTACCCATACATAGTGCTCACAATCAGATTTTCAAAATCAAAACAATGTGTTTCATTCTTGTAAACAGCAAGTTGCCTTGAGACTGAACAATTCAGCTCTCATTCAATGTCTCCAATGCCAACTCATTTCTCTGTGTAATTGAATTCCACTAGAAAATGGTTTTTAACATCTTGTCAGTATGACTAAAACAATAAAAAAGTATCAACATATTATTTGTCACTTGCGAATTTGATAACGCTGACACGCTTTTCTGATTAATAAGCAAACATCTAAGAGCAGTCATGTGAATTTCTATTCACCTCAGTCTTTTCTTAGATGGTAGAGAATTCCCTACTGACAAAATAGAAGTAACTGGTATAAGTAATTTGGTTCCAACTATCAACAGATAGAATATTTAAGAGTTATATGAACCTATCTATGGAGAATGATTTTCAATGTAAGGATGAAAGAGTAGGGGCAGGACTTGAGTTCAGTTCCCAGTACCCACAAGGTGGCTCATAATTATCTCTAATTCCAATTCCAGGGCATTGGACACTACTTCTGACTTACACAGGCACACAATATACAAGTAATAAGGACTACATGCAAGTAAAACATCCATACACATAAAGCTTTTCTTAAAATTAAAAAATATTCTGGTGTGATGGCGCATACCTTTAATCCCAGCACTCAGGAGGCAGAGGCAGGCGGATCTCTATGGGTTGAAGAACAGCCTGGTCTATGGAGTGAGCTCTGGGGCAGTCAAGGCTGTTACACAGACAAACCCTGTTTTGAAAAACAACAACAACAAAAGAACAAGAGGGAGGGAGGGAGGAAAAAAAGATTTCTGAGGCAAGCATGGTGGCACATGCCTATAATTCCAGCACTTGGAAGATCAGGAGTTCTAAATTTCAGGCCAACCCCAGTTACATGAGACCCTATCTACAAAATAAACAAATCTAAAACATGGAATATAAGATTGGTAAGTATCAAGATGACCAGTAAGTAGAGAGGTTAATACCTTCATACAAAGAAAGAGAAACAGGAGTGGGAAAGTAGCTCAGCTGATAAAGAGCTTACTTTGCAAGCATGAAACCCTGTGTCTGACCCCAGTACCAGTGTAAAAACTGCCAGGAGTGGGGTCTGCTAGGGATGTATGGCAAGAGCTACCAGCTAGCCAGTCAGCCTCACCTACTAGTTGAGGCCAGGCCAGTAAGATCCTCTTTGAAAGCAACTGAGAAATGATATTTGAAGTTGTCCTTGGGCTTCCACACACCAGAACACACAGATACGTGTGCTCATTGCACATGTCCACATAAAAAAACATAAACAAGCTGGGCGGTGGTGGCCATGCCTTTAATCCCAGCACTTGGGAGGCAGAGGCAGGCGGATCTCTGTGAGTTCGAGGCTAGCTTGGTCTACAAGAGCTAGGCTCCAAAGCCACAGAGAAACAATGTCTCGAAAAACCAAAAAAAAAAAAAGAAAAGAAACATAAACAAGTAACAGCTACTTTGAGAACAATTATAAGAACTAGCAGCTTAAGTCAAAACAAAATTATAAGCTACTACAATGAACATTGCCCTTTTCTGTGGAAGGGTGACCACAGGAGACCTTACAGAAGATCACATTAAAGCTCTATAGTGCCTTTAAAATAGACTGGGGCTGGAGAGAGAGCTCAGCAGTAAAGAGCACTTGCTGCTCTTATAGAGGACCACAGTTTAGATGCCAGCACCAGATGGGTGGTTTTCACACATCTATAACTCCAACTCCAGGGGGATCTGATAACCCTCTTCACCCTTTTCTGCCCCCCCTTCACACACACACACACACACCAATAATAAAAAATATCTTAAAAATAATAATTCCTTAAAATACTCAGAACAACAAGCAGCAATGATGTTATTTTTTGGAAACTACCAACATACACACTGGACTTCTCCACTATGCCCAAACACATGGGCAGAACTGGAGGTGACCAATTCTTATTAGCAAAGCACACAGGAAACCTTAGTGAAAGGTTACTGTACCCCAACGTTGTCATCAAAAATCAAACCAAATTAATAAGACCAGGTTTAATAAACAAAGCAAAGCAACACCCAGGTGATTTTCGAGGGAAGAAAGCAGGAGAGAAATCATGCGGCAGGTCTGCTGGCGTAGTCTTGAGCATCTCAGAAGGAAGAGCTGCCACTTGTTGGGCTTTCTCAGGGGCGGTGTGTGGGGAGAGAGGGAGGGAGAGAGAGGAAAGAAAGAGAGAGAGAGAGAGAGATGACGCCAAGATAGAGTTTCCACCTAAACACTTAGAATAAAGTCAATGGAACTGCTAATACTGTAAAGCCAATACCCTGCAGGGTATTTGGAAGTTCTGCTATATACTGTTTAAGACACAATGTAAAAAACAGGACACGATCCTTTTCTATTCCTGTTTTGTGTTGCTTTGCTTTGTTTGAAACAGGGTCTTGCTATGTAGTCCAGCAGGCCTTTAACTAGATTGTCTGGGTCCTTTTTCATTACTGCACCTTAAGAAACCTGAACTGCCGGGCGGTGGTGGCGCACGCCTTTAATCCCAGCACTCGGGAGGCAGAGGCAGGCAGATCTCTGTGAGTTCAAGGCCAGCCTGGTTTACAAGAGCTAGTTCCAGGACCAGCACCAAAGCTACAGAGAAACCCTCTCTCGAAAAACCAAAAAAGAAACGTGAAGCATTTTTTGTGATTTGAAGTATTATTTTGTTTCTGAGATAAGATCTCAATGTGCTGCCTAGGTTGACCTCAAACTCAAGGTAGCTTAAGTGATCCTCCTATGCAGCTCATGTGGCTCAGGTCTCAGTCCCAGGACCTAGGAGGCAAAAGCAAGACAACTTGCATAAATTTTGAGGCTAATCCGAGCTACACAGTGAATCCCAGGATACTGCTCCCTCCAAAATTAATTTTGAAGTACCTGAAATACATAAGGGTCAAAGCACATATAAACACACACACGCACACAGCATATAAAATGGATGAAATAACACCATGGACATACCCATTAGGCTTTGGAGAAAATATTAAACGTTTCACAAATACATAGCTTTTCTTTCCACATAGCTTTACAAAGGCCATTCCAATACAAAATAAGAGATGGGATGGCAATCGCAGAGTAACCAATCCGGATCCAAGGCCTTCTTCTCACCTCATGGACGCCAGAACACACACGGTATAGCACATACACACAAGGCCTTCTTCTCACCTCGTGGACGCCAGAACACACACGGTATAGCGCATACACACAGGCTAAGCACTCATATACATAAAATAACATAAATCTAAAAGAAGACAAAATACTTTTACTAAGACCCTACAGTCTAGTCTGTTAAAATGCCTTCTCCAAAATAAGTTAATTGTCTTTCTTAATCCTCTGCTCTTTTAAAAGTACTCTAATTATTTTTGATTTTTAATTTCACTGATAGCCAACAAATGATTTCTCAATTTTACATCCAAAAGTGTTTTTGTCTTTATATACACCCCAAAATGGCATCAAGACCTTTTTATACACAGAAAAATATAGTAATGCCATGCTGGGATCAAAAAACCAAAGCATGCTAGGCCTGGTAACAAACATACCACAATGTTTGCTTTCTTACATCAGATGCACGTGTTTTGTTTTTTTAAGACACAGTCTCACTATACTCAGGTCTCACTACACTCGGCAGACAAAGCTGCCTTTGAATTCAAGAAGATTCACCTGCTGCTGCCTCCCAAATACTGGGATTAAAGGCGTGCCCCACCACACCCAGCATGAAGGCATTTAAAAACAAAAACAAAAACCATTACTTTTCATACATGTGTGTGCGCCGAGATGAGTTTATGTGCCCCACATCCATCCAAGAGCTTGCAGAGGCCAGAAGAGAAACTACAGTGAAGGGCAGCTGTGAAGCCCATGAGTACTGAGAAACAAACCTGGTCTTTTGCAAGACCAGGAAGTACCAGTAATTGACAAGCTATTTCCCTCAGCCACTGAAAACATTTTTAAATATATAACCTTACGTACAATACATAAAGTTTTATAGCTTCCTAAGAATAGACAGCAACATAATTGAGTAAACACACTTGTTTCAAAAGCCTGCACCCAACCTGATCCCAAACTATGCAAAGATGGAGGAGGCGACAACTCCACAAAGTTGACCTTGGACTTCCATATGCACCATGGCAAGCACACCCACCCACACATAAAAGTAAAACTAATTAAAATAATAAATGCTATCAAAACCCTTTGCAATTAAGTTGCAAATCTCAATTTCTCCTTCTAGTCTGGAGAGTCATCAACATTATGCAAGTCATAAATTCAACTGGAATAAAATCTCTAGAACAGCAGAGACTACATATTATTCATCTTAAGTGGTCTTCATGTAGGAGTAATGAAACATACAAACTAAACTAACGAAAATAAGGAAACTAAGCAAACAAACAAGAATGGGGGGAAGAATTATCAGTCTCAACACACAATGAGACTATAAAGGTGTTGCACAACAAGCCAGAGATGCTGGTGCCACATTGCTCATCACTGTCAAACAGAACTCACAGTTGTTTACCAACTACAGAAACACATTTTGAGCAGATAAATCCTTTTTTCTTTTGGTTTTATTGAGAACATCTCACTCTACAGCATAAATTGGCACAATGCCTGTCTTGAGGGCAAATTTAAACCCTGAACCTAAAGTTCTCCTGGTGGTCACACTCTAACATCTCTACTCAAAAACAAAATTCAAGTGGAAACTGAGCATCTCAAGATCAGAATAAACACCGGTTCTATCTCATTACAACTTAAGTTCCTGAAAGTAAATACATACTAGATGGGTGAAATGGTGGTGCACTCCTTTAATCCCAGCACTCAGGAGGCAGAGACAGGAGGATCTCTGTGAGTTTGAGGTCAGTCTGGTCTACACATCGAGTCTCAGGACAGCAAGGGTCACACAGTAAAATACTGACTCAGAAAAATCAAAAGTATATACATAATTCATGTGATTATACTGATGCTCATTTTTTAATGTAAGGTCTCTATTTTTTTAGAGTCTTGGGATAAATTATATATATATAAAACAATCTAAGCACCATTAATCTAGATTAAAAAACAAACTAATAATAAGACTTGAATTAGTTCAAAGATTCTTTCCTCATATTCATAGAGGGGATCCTTACTACAAAATTAGCCTTTCGAAGAATTCCTATAGTCCAGCCAAGAAGTTCCAATATCCAAAGGCACATATCAATAATTCAGATTCCAAAAACAGTTTACTCATAAATGCCAAAAGAAACTGCCAAAGAAGCCAGGCAAGTTGGCTCATGCCTGTGATCCCCAGAAGGCTGTGGCAGGAGGATCGCAATCCTCAAATCTGAGGCCAGCCAGTCTGCGCTACAGAGAGCAAGCCCTGTTTCAAAAGGAAAATGTTAAGATAAAGTCTGTCACAACACACCATCCTGCTGGGTGAACGCACTCTTGTGTCCTTCTACAGTAAAGTGAGCAACCTAAATTCCTTCTAAATTAAATAGGCTTTAAATTTTTTTTTTAAAAAAGCTGTGTGTGTGCGCGGGCATTTGCGTGCACACCAGGGCTATATGCAGAGGTAGAGAAGGGCAGCAATACCATGGAGCTGTGTGTGCGCGGGCATTTGCGTGCACACCAGGGCTATATGCAGAGGTAAAGGAGGGCAGCAATACCGTGGAGCTGGAGCTATCAGCTTGTGAGCCACCTGAAGTGGGTGCTGGGAACTGAACTTGGGTCCTCTGGAAGAACAGTATATGCCCTTAACCGCTGAGCCATCTCTCCAGCCCCTTGTCTTGTTTTCTAAGATAAGGTCTCTTGTAACCCAGGCTGACTTTAAACTTACTATGAAGTATAGGCTGGGTTTGAACTTATGATCCTCCTGCCTCAGCTTCCAGAATGCTGGGATTACAGGTGTGAGCCACCACACTGAGACTGAATAGGCTTTTAATGAAGGTTTCATGGTTCCAATTCCACACGGATTCACTTGTTCTCTCAATATGCTGACAACTCCCCTCATATGCACCCCAAGCTATTACACAAGCTAATCAACAGATCGCAGTTGTTCTTACCCCAAGACAGGGATCGATTATTAAGTATCCAATAATTTTGTTGTTGTTCAATGAGTCAAAGAAGATGCTTTCTCTTGTAGATATAAAGCTAAGCTGCCCAGATGGAAGTGTGGCTCAGTGGTAGAAAGCTTGCTAGCAGGTTTAATGCCTTGGGTTTATTAATCAACCAGATGCACCCCTCCCCCCCAAAAAAACCCAACCAGCAACGAATAACAGCCACACAAGTACAAATTAGGCTGTGAAAGCATTTCAGTTATCGAACATACACACTAAACTGTCGGAAATGCTCTGCTTGCTGTGTGAACACAAAACAATTAAAATAAATATTTCACATAGGTCAGACGGGCAAGGACAGTATATATTCCACACGTTTGGCACTTGAGGCTCTCACAAGCATAATCTAACCATATGCCTCCTTTCCAGATAGACTTATATTTGCCAGTAACAATCTCCTGAGGCACTATGATATGGATGGACAATACATTACTAAGCTAATAATCAAAATATCTTGTAGTTCCAACTTTGCCACTAATTTAACATGTGACCTGGGAAGAGTACCTCTTCACGCTTCAGATTCCTACTTCCCTATCATTTTCAGAGCTCTAGGATTACAGAAACTGAACGCGTTCTGAGTATAAAAACCTTATGCTACTATAGATGCACACGGCCTTATTCTCGGCCTGATCACTCTGAGGATGATGTTCTGGGCTTTCATATTTACACAACTGACTATTCAAAGACACAAACTACGTCCAAGTTTCTTCCCTCCCTGGTCCTAGCAAGCAAGCTGTATTATCTAGTAGGCGAATGTACACTATCGGCCTCGAGGACAAATCCCAACACTTGTTTTAAAATAAGCTAACTTTAAAAAGGGAACTCCATTGCACTTCCACAAATGCAGTCAACTCCTGAGCACTGTCCATCTTCGCACATAAACACAGCAGCTACAAACCAACAGACCATCTGGTCTTGAAGACCGAAAACATTTCTTTCCAAAGTACAAAGTAACCAGTGACATTTATTTATTAAACTTATTAACAGATCAGTATGTCATGTCTGCACACAGTTCCGCCTTTAAAGAACACCACAATCTTCTACAGGTAAGCTACCCTCTGAAGATCACCTCCCTGGCCACTTCTGGCCCTTAAACAGACAGACATAAACTGGATCTTGGGAGATGCTCCAATCAGGCCTACTACAAAACTAACCTGTCAGGGGCACAGCCGACTCCGCCTCCACTCACTTACTTTCCCCGTCCCCCTCCCCCAAACGAAGCGCCCGCCGGTCAGGGACACCCCGCCACCCCGCCTAGAGGGACTTCCCGGTAAGCTCAGGATCCCTTTCCCTCCTCTCCCCTCCCCCATCCGCACCCCGCTCTCCCGGAGGTCCAGGTCCGGGAGGTGACAGTGGATCCCGGGAAGCCAAGGAGAGAGTACTTGGGCCTTCAAAGGCCTGCTCGCACCGCACTACTCACCGTGTGAGGCCGAGAGCCGAGCGCAGGCAAGTGGGGAGAGGGGCCGGAGCCTGGCGCCTCGGCTTCTCCGGGTCCACGCCGTAACCCTCCCGCTGTCAGGAGGCGGCCAGCGGGTAAGCGGGCCGGCGGAAACGCCAGAGGAGAAGCTAAAGGCGTAGGTCGGAAGGGGAAACTGAGGGAAGGCGGGTCCGGCAACCGAGACCGGGATCGTCTCCCCCTCCGCAAAGCGAACCCAAAATGGCGGCGGGAGCGGCGGCGGCGGCGGCGGCGGCTCTAGGGAGGGAGGGAGCGAGCGAGCGAGCGAGCGAAGGGCGCCTTGTGCCCCCCCCCGCCTCCCACTCCTCCCTCCGCGCGCTCTCCCCGCTGTCCCCCCTCACCCGTCTCCGGACGCGCAGCGCGCACGCCCGCCGGCAAGCTTCCGAGTGTGTCTGGACTGGGCGCGAGCTGCGCCCTCCAGCCGCCGCCTCCCGCCGCCCCGATTCGGCAACACCGACGCGCTCGCTCCGGGGCGCCCGCTCGCGCGCTCCCGGCGCCCGCTCGGCCCTCACGCGTACCTTCGGCGGCGCGAGCCCGAGCCTCCTCCGCCTCCTCCTCCTCCTCCGCCTCCTCCGCCTCCTCCGCCTCCTCCTCCTGCTCGGCTCGCCTCCCTCCCTTCCCCGCCCCCACGGCTACCAACGGCAGCCACGGCCGCCGCCTTCGCCCCCACCCCTCGAGCCTGCGCCTCCCACAATCCCCCCCGCGGGACGTTCCATTGCGCTCGGTTGCCGGGGCAAGGGAGAAGAGGACTGGCCACGGCGGGTGCGGCTTGCCACGGCGACGGGACTCGCTGGCGTAGCGAGCGAAGAGACCCGGGCACCGACCTCCTGGGACCGGCCGCCGCGGCGCCGAGGCTTGCTGCCCGCTTCCGGCCGCAGGGCGGGCGGCGCGGTGCCCCTCCGCTGGGCTGTGGTTGGAGCCGTGGCGACTGCGCGCTGGGTAGCTTCCTGCCACACGCCCGGAGTTGGCTTCACAGTCGCAGGACGGGGACCTCGGATCCGGCTGCTGGCGCTGTGTGCCGGGCACTGCAGCGGGAGTCCTGGTGGTGGACTCGATGGTGAGGGGACTGAGCGGCACAGGGAATGCGGTGATGGAGGGAAAGGAGCGTGTACCCGAACCGCCCCAATGTTAGGAGTGAGGCCAGCGGATTAGGCGACCCTCAAGAGGGGGCATCCTGTAAACCCAGGGCTGGGGACCTGGGAGGAAGAACTGGCACGGAAGGTCTGTTTTTATGTTAACGCAATTTAACGAAAGAGTTCAAACGGGTGCCTAGCCTCAACGGTGTTTGTGTGCTCTTTGCGCACTTCTCAAAGATTATACATACTCGGTTTTAAGCTGGAAACCTGATGTAAGAGCAGGCTTCTCAACCTTCCTAATGCTGCGACCCTTCAATACAGTTCCTCATGTTGTGGTGAAGCACAGCCGTAAAAATTCTTTTCGTTGCTACTTCATAACTTTAATTTTGCTGCTGTTATGAATAGAAATGGAAATATATGATATGCAGGATATCACGACTCCTATGAGAGGATTGCTCGGCGCCCGCCCCCTCTCTCCCCCCCCCGTTTGAGAAACGCCTTTAGAGATTGTAGAAACCATACACTTTGAATTTGTTTCTGGACTTGATCTTTTGTGGCCTTCGAGTTGTTTTTCTAAGTTACTTATGGGATACTGGGCGTAAAAGTTAGCTAACCCCAAAATATGCCTCCAGGGTTGCAGTATGAATTAATGAGATAATGTATATAAAGCAGAATTAGCTCCGAGGCATGGGGAAAAGGCAGAATATTATCGTTACCATTTACAGTGCTGTTGATGTTGATAAGACTTGTAGGTGTAATTGGTAGTTTGTGTTATGTTCAAACTGTTAAACAAGGTCTATGGCATTCCTTGACTGCTAATATTTGTTTCTCAAAACTGCGCCGACATTTGATGACTGAATTCAGAACGATGGGATATTAAAACCCCAATGTATGGTCTACCAAATTTTAGTATCCCACAAAAAGCAAAACAAAATTTTTGAGGAACGAGCTACTTCAGTTTCCCTTTTATCTGGGAATTCCTGCCTTTGTGATTTGGGTGAAGTTTAAATATTACAATATTCCATTCATATCCAAGACCCATCCAATGAAAATTCAAACGGTCTTTTTGGGGGTGGGCATTAGAGTATCTTTAGAGTGTCTTTTGAGACAGTCTCTTTAGCCCTGGCTTGCCTGGGACTCTGACAGTCTTCTGTCTTTCCTGGTGTTTGGATTACAGACATGAGTCCATCCATGCCTGGCTTTCAGATGACCTAACATTCCCCTATTACCTGTATGGGTCAAGATTTGTCTTCATGTTTTCTTCTTTGAGTTAAAAAAAAAAAAATCGGGGCTGGAGAGATGGCTCAGCGGTTAAGAGCATTGCCCGCTCCTCCTGAGTTCAGTTCCCAGCAACTACATGGTGGCTCACAGCCAACTGTAGTAAGATCTGGTGCCCTCTTCTGGCCTGCAGGCACACATGCAGACAGAACACTGTATACATAATGAATAAATACATCTTTTTAAAAAAATTAGCCTTAATTACCTTGCTGTGTACTTTTGCTAACCAAGCTCTAGCTGATTAATGGAGCCCAGCTAGATTTACATTCATCTTTCTTTAATAGCTTCATGTATGCAACTTTGTATGGACATGTGATTGCACGCGTGCAGACTGACTACAAGTTTTCGTAGTCTGTTTCTGAGTAAATGGAAATGTTAAAATCAGTGTCAGATACTTATGTACTAGAACCAGCCGTGCTAAAAGCTGTGATCTCAACACTTTGGAACTTCAGGGTCACCCACAGCCATACAGCCAGGCTTTGGCCAGCCTGGGTTAGGTGAGGCTGTCTCAGAACAGCAGCGAAGGATGGAGGGAGGGAGTGAAAGAAAGTGCACAGATAGAATACCATACTGGAAGAACATGTGTTCCTGTTAATCCTTACAGCAACGCTTTGAGATAATCTTATCTTCATTTTTCAAATGAAGAAGCTTGAACCCACAGAAAGCCCTAACTTGATCTTTAGGCTGTAGTTGCCTGTCTCTTACAAACATAACTTTTACCTATGCCATGCTACCTTCATAGTAAGATTTATTTTATTATCATTATTTTGTGTGTATAGGTGTTTTGCCTGCGTGTGTGTCTGTGCATCTTGGGGGAGGGAGGTATTCATGTACAATAATCCCAGAAGCAAGAAGAGGACGCTGGATTGTGAACCAGCATGCGGGTGCAGGGGCTCGAGCCCGGGCCCTCTGGGAAAGCAGCTGGTGCTCTGGCTGCTGAGCTGTAGCAGTCAAGCTCCAGCCCTGTAGGAATTTTCTTAGCAGCTGCATAAGTCTGAAAGCCTTTTAACTGTTCATTTATATTGCAAATATAGAAAATTTTGTACTTTGATGATACACTTAAATCCCACTGTAGTCTGTAACAAGTTTTTCTCTGTTCCACCAGCCAGACCCAAATAATGACACAGAGACTTCCTATTAATGATGAGAGCTCAGCCTATAGCTTAGGCTTGTCCCACCAGCTCCTCTAACTTAAATTAACCCATATTTTACAATCTATGTTCTAGCATGTGGCTTTTTACCTTTCTTTCATTCTGTACCTCTGACTTGTTCTGCCTCTCCTGGCATCTCCTCTGCTTGCCTGGACCCATCCCCAGTTCCTTTCTTTGCCTGGAAGTTCCACCTATTCTCCCTGCCTAACTGTTGGCCGCATGGCTTTTTATTAAAGCAATCACAGTGACACAGTCTTTACACAGTGTAATCAAATACCTCACAACAGTGACCGTCTTTTACCCTCAGGGTCGATGCTATAATGGGATTGACTTCTCTTCCAACCTCCACCTTAGTATTTTCGGGGGATGGGCAGTTTGGCTTGTTTTGCTTTGGGTTTTTTGTTTTGATGATGCTAGAAATGAAACCCAGGGTCTTAGAATTGATAAACAAGCATGGAACCACTGAGCTACCTCCAAACCAAAACCAAAACACTAGATTTAATTTGGTCACCAGTGTATGAAATGCACTCTGAAATGGTCTCTAAATTTTGAGTATTCCTGAGAACCTACCAGAAACAATAGAGTGTTCACTAAAACGCACCTCGTTGACTGGGTGGTGGTGGTGCACACCTAATCCCTGCGCTGGGAAGGCAGAGGCTACACAGAGAACCCCTGGGTTGGGGAGAGCACCTCATGGAATGGATGAATCTTCAGCTATTGAACCAGCAGCGATGAGACGGCTCAGTGAGTGAAGGAGCATGCTACGAAAGGCTGGGGACATTAGTCCGATCCCCATAATCTGTGTTATGGAGGAAAGAACTGTTTCCACAGAGTTGTCCTCTGAGATGCACTCATGAACCCACACATACATGCACACTAAAAATAAAGGAGGTTGTTGTTGTTTGCTTTTTAACATACATAAACCAGGCATGGTGGCACATGCCCTTAATCCCAGATTTGGGAGGCAGAGGCTGACGGATTTCTGTGAGTTCCAGACTAGCCAAGCCTGTCTATGAGGACCTGTCTCAAAAGCAAAAATAGACAACCTACAACAATAACCCCCAAACACCAACTACGTGGTGTTTGGACAGAATAATTTCCCACATAATATGATTCTGCTAGATTATGTAATAAATCTACATATCACATAAAAAATGATGTGATAAATAAAAAGCTACAAATAAAATTGTGGCTGCTCATCAAAGACACCGAAAACTCCAAATCACAATGATGTAATGTGAGCAAAATGAAGTTGCAGATTTCAAAAACAGGAGAGATCCATGAGCCAGGCAGCTTGTAGGTACTGGGAAGGTAAAGTAACGGCAAGGGGCTGTCTGGAGTCAGTGGAATGGCAGCCCTGCCCCAATTCTGATCTGTCAGTATGATTTTATTTTCTGCTTGTCTAGTTGTTGTTTTGAGATGAGGTCTCACTGTGAAGCAGCAGGTAGCCTGGACTTTGCTGTGTAGAGCAGGCTGCCTTGAATTTACAGAGTACTGGCTCAAAGCCATGCATCACCACACCTAGCTGTCTTATAAGTATTTTAAATGATTGAAAATGTAATTTGGAGCCAGGCATAGTGGTTCACACTTGAAATCCCAGCATTTGGGAGGCTGAGGCAGGAGGATCGCCGAGAATTCAGAACCAGTCTGCACCCAATATGAAACCCTGCTTATGAATACATAAAGCAAGCAAGCTGGGCATGTCTTTCATTATTAGAGCCTCGGTCTGACACATGCACGGTCCTGAGCCCATCCCTCAGTACTGTGGTACAAGCCAAACCAGAACGCAGCTTACTGTAGGTTGATTGGCTTTGGTCTCGAGACAGGGTCTCACGTAGTATAGGCTAACCTTGAATTTGCCTCCACCTCTCAGGTGCTGTGCTTACAATGGGCACCACCGCACCTGGTTTATGCAGTGCTGGACAGGGAATCTAGGACTCTGCTTGGTAGGGAAGCACTGTACAAGCTGAGCTACTTCCCAGCCCTGGTGTGGCTTTGTGGTTTTTGTTTGTTTTTTGGTGTGGCAGGGGGTGGGGTGGAGGCTTGGTTTTGTTTTTTGAGACAGGGTATTTCTCAGTACCCCAGGCTAACATGGAACTCACATTGTAGACCAGGCTGGCCTCGGACTCACAGAGATCCGCCTGTCTCTGCTTCCCAAGTTAAAGGTGTGTGCCACTATTGCCCAGCTTAGTGAAGACTTTGTAAAGACCAAGAGAATTAAGTAGAAGAGGTAACACATTAGATAGAGCTATGCTCCAGCCTGTGAGTGGTGAAGGGTTTGTCCATGGGCTTGAACCCACACTCTGAGCTGCAGTCTAGTCCCATAGCAGCTGTCTGCACCCTAACCTGCAGCAGTGGCGCTGATGCTGCTCTGCAGTAAAGAGATTCTCAGCTGGATAAGTCTGGGCTGCAGTTTAAAGGGAAGTCTCTTAGCAGCACAGTGGCACAAACCTGCTGATCTGGTACTTGGGAGGTAGAGGCCATCTTTGGCTACATAGCAAGTTTGAGGCTAGCCTGAGCTCTGCCTCAAAATAAGAAAGGAAGAAAGGAAATAAAATCAAGGGTCTTTATTACAGTTTTCCCTAAGAATTGTGATATATATTTTAAATTTATCAAAAGTTAATGAGTGCATTATTTCTCAGATGTCTTTGACCATAGTCCTTTGGCTCATTTTATAGGACTAGTTAGTATTCACCAAATATCTCGGGAAGTGATACTTTAGGGCTGTGGTTTCCATGTGTAGCAAAAGAGCCCTGGAGCCCTGCAGGTGAAAGGGGAGCAGGAGCTGGTGGAGCCAGCCTTTAATTCCAGCATTCGGGTGGTCTGGGCACAGGATCTCTGTGAGTTCCAGACCAGTCTGGTCCATGCCATGAGTTCAAAACAGCTAAGGTTCCATGAAGGCCCTGTCTCAAAAAGGAGGGAGACGGCAGTCAGTAGAAACCACATCAGTCTTGTCACCTCTGTACCCTGCATGAGCGAGCACATGGAAGTACTTCACATGTTTCTTGAGTGACTGAATTAAGGAATTAATTGGTTTCTTTATTAAAAAGTAAATGGTAACTAAAACAGTATGTGATTACCAATACCAGTGTGGCAGCTCACAACCACCCATGATTGAGACGTGGGAACCAGGCATGCATGCAGTGCCCTTGCAAACATGCAGGCAAAACACCCATAGACATAAGATAAAAATACATCTTTTATTTTAAAAAAATTATGTGTTTTGCATGTATGTCTGGTACATATGGAGTCTAAAAAGGGGTACCCGATCCCATGGTACCAGAATTACAGACTGTTGTAAGCTGCTGTGTAGTGCTGAGCACCAAGCCCGAGTGCATTGCAGCAGCAGCAAGTGCTCTTAACTGCTGAGCCATCTCTCCAGGCTGGTTTGTGTGTTTGTTCATGGTATTTACTGGTATTGGTACAGCTCTCTTGTTACTGTTATTGCTTTAATAATTTGTGTTGTAACTGGTATAAAGTAATAATTACCAAGAGATTTCATTTAGTTATTCAGTCAGTGCTATGTAGTGGTGGTTACATTGAAGTACAGGAATCTCTACCTGTGGAAGAATTTGCTTTCCATAAATTCAGTCACCCAAAGTCAACAATAGAGCTATTGAGATGACTTGGCAGGTAAGAGAACACTTGTTGCTCTTACAGAGGACCTGGTTCAGCTTCCAGCCCTCCCATGTGGTTCACAACCATCTATAACTCCAGTTCCAGGAGATCCAGTGCCCCCTTCTGATCTCTGTTAGCATCAGGTACAAATATAGTACATATACATACATGCAGTTAAAGCATTTGTAGACATAAAAAAGAAAATAAATCTTAAAAAAAATTCAAAGTCAACCATGGTCCAAAATTATAGCAATGAGCAGTTTGCAAATTTGAATGCCATTCTGATGAACTTGATGAACTCTTGGGCTGTAGCGCCCCGTCTTTCCTGGACCTGTTGAACTCTTGGGCTGTGGCGCCCCGTCTTTCCTGGAGCTGTTGAACTCTTGGGCTGTGGCGCCCCGTCTTTCCTGGACCTGTTGAACTCTTGGGCTGTGGCGCCCCGTCTTTCCTGGACCTGTTGAACTCTTGGGCTGTGGCGCCCCGTGTTTCCTGGACCTGTTGAACTCTTGGGCTGTGGCGCCCCGTCTTTCCTGGAGCTGTTGAACTCTTGGGCTGTGGCGCCCCGTCTTTCCTGGAGCTGTTGAACTCTTGGGCTGTGGTGCCCCGTCTTTCCTGGAGCTGTTGAACTCTTGGGCTGTGGCGCCCCGTCTTTCCTGGAGCTGAACCATTGTTTCCCAGCATGTTCACTCTGCCATGCTGCCAGCTGGTAGTGGTTTAGGTATCAGATGAGCAGTGGCAGCACTAGAGACTGTCAAGTCACCCTTCATTTATTAAAGATCGACGCTTAAGAGTAATGATGCTGGAGCCTGGCATGATGGTGCATATGCTTTTAATCCCAGCACTGGGGACAGGGGGAGCAGAGGCAGATGGCGTGAACTCTGTGATTTTGAGGAAAACCAGAGCTACATAGAGAGGAAAAAGAATTAAATTTAATTTAAAAAGAGAGAGAGGATAATAATGCTGGGAATTCAGATATGCCAAAGAGGCAGTAGAAAGTGCTTCATCTAAATGAAGATGAAGGTACACTAAGATATTTTGAAGGAGATCTGTCTGAATGCTTGCTCAGAGGCAAGAGGACCATGAATTAGACACCAGCCTTAACTGTATAGTGACACCCCATCTGGAAAGGGGGGGGACTACATTTATGTAACTTATTTATTATGATTCTATTTATTTAAATAAGGCATTTAGTAAAATGCCTTCATTTATTCATTGAACTTTATTGAAGGAATATGTATACTAAAAAAAATGTGTATTTTTGTTGTGGTGTCTTCCATGGTTTCAGACTGACACTGGGTATCAGGTCTGTTTGTTTGTTTGCTCAGGCTTGCCTCAGAGTCAGAGAAGCCCTTCAGCTTCAACATCTCAAGAGCTAGAACTACAAGCATGAGGCACTCTATCTGCTTCTGCTGGGGTCTTAAGGAAATACTATATTTTAAATTTCTTTTTGCAAACAAAAGAGTATAATTTTCTAATTAAATAATTTCAGTATCCAAAAGGATAAATTTAGGACATGATATAAAAATAAAAAAAACTCAAGGTATAAACCGAGCAGTGGTGGCGCATGTCTTTAAGCCCAGCACTTGGGAGGAAAAGGCAGGCAGAGGCCAGCCTATTCTACAAGAGCTAGTTCCAGGACAGGCTCCAAAGCTACAAAGAAACCCTGTCTTGAAAAACCAAAAAAAAAAAAAAAAAGGTATAAAATCATGTTGTGTGGTCTGTATGACTCACATATTGAACACCTGCACTCAGTGGTGGTGTTTGGGAAAGGCGTGGAGCATGACTAGAGTGAGTGGACTGAGTGTAGGCGCAGCGTGGCCAGGTTCCCTGTCTCTACCACTGTGCCTTCTCTGTCTGTTGCATGTCTCCCCACCTCTGCCTCCCACATCCTCTCAGATGCTCTGCCAGGGCACTTTATTACACCAGCAGAGAGGAAGACCAGGTGAGTGTGAGGGTTCTCACTGGAGACAGCTTGGGGATCTGTACAAGCGCAAGATCAGCCTGATCTACATAGTGAGTTCCATGTCAGCCGGGCTATATAGTAAGACCCTGTCTCAAAACAAAACAAAAAAGACTAATAGTATAATAAAATATATACTTACATATCCATTATCCGGTATTATAAACTGATGATTGCCAATTCCCAGTGTGTCTTTCCCCTTTAGTTCCCTTTCCTTCTCCCCATGTGTCATAGGTATTGTACATATTGTTCTTAGCGTCCATTCGCCTCTCTGGTCCCATTCTGCCGTGTGCCCTACAAATACCAAGTGAAGTTTGAGGGAGCACTTGGCTGTTATTATCCCAGATGACCTTGAAATTTTGATCTTCCTGCCTCCGCCTAGTACGTGCTTTTGACATTTAGTTTATTTAATGCTAGTTATAATGATTTTGACTTGGTATTAGTTTTTGTTTGTTTGAGACAAGTTCTCTCTGTGTAGTCCTGGTTGTCCCGGAACTCATTTTGTAGACCAGGCTGGGCACTCAGAGAGATCCACTGCCTCTGCTTCCCTAGTATTAGGATTAAAGGTGTCTACCACCATGCCTAGCCAGTATTTATTTTTGAAGTTGATCCATATACTACAGTTTCTTTCTTGCTGTTTCTGTGACTATTCTCTGACTGTTTTTACTCTTTCATCAGTGGACATTTTAGGTTTTCTAATTTCAGAGTTTCAGATACTTCAACTCCTCTACAATAAACTCTTCAGTATCTTCCTGTGTGCCCGTGTGGATTCTTTTTTTTTTTTTTTTTTTTTTTTTTTTTTTTTTTTTTTTTTTTTTTTTTTTTTTTTTTTTTTTTTTTTTTTTTTTTTTTTTTTTTTTTTTTTTTTTTTTTTTTTTTTTTTTTTTTTTTTTTTTTTTTTTTTTTTTTTTTTTTTTTTTTTTTTTTTTTTTTTTTTTTTTT
>PVIU01003405.1:32290-146159 GCA_004026605.1 Ondatra zibethicus | reverse complement strand
GGCCCACCCCCATCCCTCCCGGCCTAGGAAGGAGTGCATTCAAAAAGACTCGGTTCTCAAAAAGATAATACATGCAGAAGAGATAGGTCCTGGTGTCATTGTTGATGGGTTCTCCATCTGCCAACTTTCGCCGCCACATTCAGAGAGTCTGGTTTGATCATATGCTCATTCAGTCCCAGTCCAGCTGGATTGGTGCGCTAAAACAAAACAATGTATGGAAAAAAAAAGTACACCTCAAAAAATGAAAAAAAAAATAGATACTTTCAGCAGTTTGTTGCTTTTTTCAAGCAATGTTCATTACCCTCCCTTATACTCTGTGGGGTATCTTGTAGTCAATATGTAGCACCTGTTATATTCCTGGCTCTGTTACTCAGTTTTAACAATCATTTTCATTATTTTCAGAAGTTCTTATATATTTATTTATGTGTATATGTGTATGTATTTTTTTCTTTGATTTTTTGAGATAGAGTTTCTCTGTGTAACAATCCTGGCTTTCCTGGAACTCACTCTGTAGACCAGGCTGGCCTCAAACTCATTGATATCCTCCTGCCTCTGCCTCCCTAGTGCTTGGAATAAAGTCATGCGCCACCACTAAAAAAATAAAAAAAAAAAAAAAAAAAAAAAAAAAAAAAAAAAAAAAAAAAAAAAAAAAAAAAAAATTTTATAAGTCCTATCATGATTTGTTGAATAATAAGTATACATAAATTTCTTAAGTTCTTTTGGGTGTGTGAAAACAATGTTTATTGTTTTTATTGAGCTATATATTTTCCTCCACTCCCCTCCCAACATTTCCTTCCCCTTCTACACTCTCCAATTATCCTCATGCTCCCAATTTACTAGGAGATCTTCTCTTTTTCTACTTCCCATGTAGATTAGATTCATGTAGTCTCTCTTAGGGTCTTCTTTGTTGCCTGGGTTCTCTGGAATTTTGAATGTAGGCTGGTTTTTCTTTGCTTTATGTCTAAAAGAATGTATAAGTGAGTGTAAATTATATTTGTCTTTCTGAGTTTGGGTTATCTCACTCAATATGATGTTTTCTAGATCCATCCATTTGCCTGCAAATTTCAAGATGTCATTATTTTTTCCGTTGTGTAGTACTCCATTGTGTAAATGTAGCACATCTTTATCCAGTCTTTGGTTGAGGGGTATTTAGGTTGTTTCCAGGTTCTGGCTATGACAAAGTTGAACAGAGTTGAGCACACATCCTTGTGGTATTATTGAGCATCCTTTTGGTAGATACCCAAAAGTGATATTTCTAGGTCGTGTTTTTCTTAAAGGAATTTGTTGATTTCAAATGGTTGAAAGACACTTAAGGAAATGCTCAACATCCTTAGCCATCAGAGAAATGCAAATCAAAATAACTCTGAGATTCCATCTTATACCTGTAAGAATGGCCATATTAAAAAAACAAAAAAACAAAACAAAAAACCCCACAAAAAACAAAACCCACTGATGACAACTTACTGCAGAGGGTGTAGAGAGTGTCGGGTAAAGAAAGCACTCCTCCATTGCTGTTGAGAGTGCAAACTGGCACAGCCCTAATGGATATCAGTATGATGATTTCTCAGAAAATTAGGAAATTAGAGAAGCAAGAAACAGTAATCAAAATGGTGAAAGAAACAATTCAAGACTTGAAAACCGAAATAGAGACAATAATGAAAACACAATCCAAGGGAATTCTGGAAATGGAAAATATGTGAAATGATCAGGAACCACAAATGCAAACATAAACATCAGAATACAAGAGATAAAAGAATCTCAAGCATTGAAGATATAATAAAGGAAATAGACTCATCAGTATAAGAAAATGTTAAATCTAACAAAAGCTTAATACAAAATATGGGCCACTTTGAAAAGACCAAACCTAAGAATAATAGGGATAGAAGAAGGATAAGTTCAATTTAAAAGCACAGCAAAATTATAGAAGAAAACGTTCCCAATCTAAAGAAAGATATGCATATGATGATACAAGAAGATAACAGAACACCAAATAGACCAAGCCAAAAAAAAAAAGTCCCTTTGCAACATATTAATCAAAGCACTAAACATACAGAATAAAGTAAGAACCTTTAAGAGCTGCAAAGGAGAAAGGTCAAGTAACATATAAAGTCAGACCTATCAGAATTACACCTGACTTCTCAATGTAAAAAATAAAAGCCAGAAGGTCCTGGTCAAGCATTATGCAGACATTAAGAGACCATGGATGCCAGCCCAGACTACTATCCTCAGCAAAACTTTCAATCACCATAGATGGACAAAACAAGATATTCCATGACAGAACCAGATTTAATCAATATGTAGCTACAAACCCAGCCCTACACAAAGTATCCAAGGAAGTTAGTTACATCCACAAAGACACATACTATAGAAGATTTAATAGCAGTAAATCCCAGAAAAGAGAAAAACACACAAAATAACATCATCAACAATGAAAATTAAAATAACAGGAACTAGCAAACACTGGCCATTAATATTCCTTAATATAAATGGATTCAACTCACCTATAAAATGACACCGGCTAACAGATTAGATATGCAAACAGAATCCATACTTCTGCTGCATACAAGAAACACACTTCAACCTCAAAGACAGACATCACTTCAAAGTAAAGGGTTGGGGAAAATTTTTTCCTATCAAATAGACCTAATAAACAAGCTGGGGTAGTTATCCCAATAGCTTGATTTGGCTTGTTTTGATTTGGCTTGATTGGGAATTTTGCGTCGGTGGGGAGCTCGCTTTAGGAAATATTCCTAACAGAATATATACACATTAGAGTACTACTCAGAGGTAAAAAAAAAAACAATGACATCTTGAATTTTGCATGCAAATGGATGGAAACAGAAAACACTATCCTTAGTGAGATAACCCAGACCCAAAAAGATGAGTATGGTATGTACTCACTCATTAGTGGACTCTAGCCATAAACAAAGGACATTAAGCCTATAGTTCACAAGCTTAGAGAAGCCAAATAGCAAGGTGAACCCAAAGAAAAACATATATAGATCCTCCTCGAAATTGGAAGCAAAAGTTGGGAGCATGGGGGTGGAGGTAGGGGTGGGGTTGGGGAAAAGGGAAAGGGCGAAGGAGAAGGGAGAAGGGAAGGACTGGGGAGAGCTTGGGGGAGTGGGAGGGTGGAGATGGAGGAAGGGTGGATATTGGAGCAGGGAATAAGATATCTACATTAAGGGAGCCATTTTAGGATTGGCAAGGGACTTGGCTCTAGAGGGGATCACAGGTGTCCATGGGGATGCCCCCAGCTAGGTCCTTGGACAGCAGAGGAGAGGGTGCCTGAACTGGCCTTGTCCCATAGTCACACTGATGAATATCTTGAATATCACCATAGAAATTTCGTCCGATGGATGGAGATAGAGACAGAGACCCACATCCACATTAGAGCAATGGATTGAGCTCCCGAGGTCCAGTAGAAGAGCAGAAGGAGGGAAAAGATGAGCAAGGAAGTCAGGACCCTGAGGGGTTGTTCCACCCACTGAGACAGTGTGCCTGATCTAATGGGAGTTCACCAATTCCAGCTGGACCTGGTCTGAATGAGCATGTGATCAGACCGGACTCTCTGAATGTGGCTGCCAATGTGGGCGAATTGATAATGGCACTAGGACCTGTCTCTTCTGCATGTACTGGCTTTTGGGGACCCTAGTTTACTTGGATGCACACCTTCCTAGGCCGGGATGGAGCGGGGAGGGCCTTGAACTTCCCACAGGGCAGGGTACTCTACCCTCTCTTAAGGATGGAGGG
Organism: Ondatra zibethicus; assembly: GCA_004026605.1. Lineage (NCBI taxonomy): Eukaryota > Metazoa > Chordata > Mammalia > Rodentia > Cricetidae > Ondatra > Ondatra zibethicus. The sequence continues at coordinate 142,406 of PVIU01003405.1, read as the reverse complement.
GGAGGGAGGAGGGTTAGTGGGGGAGCAGGAGGGGAATGGGAGAAGGGGAGGAAGTGTAAATTTTTGAATGGAAAAATAAGATAAGTAAAAAATAAAAACATAAAATAAAATACATTTTAGTTTTGCTATAACACCGATTGCTTCTCTCCCAGAAATGAGATTATTAATTTAGTTAAAATATCAAACAAAACAAAAGGTTTTGAAAGAGTTTCTGTTTTTCTTTAACCCTGCACTCTCTTCCTCTCTTCCTCCCTCCCTCTCTTTTTAAACCAAGGAAGTTAAAAAAATAAATCATCTAGTGGACATGAATGCTTTCATGGCAAAGCTCTAAGCAATGACAGTTTTTCATATTAGAGGGAAAGAAAGTCAGGGTGCTTGTTTGTTCTGCAAACAGTTTTTATCAGCTTGCAGGAACAGAAAGATAAAAGAATCCATCCAGGGTAAGTCATGTATTCTCATCTCTAGGTCGCTGGCTATTGTTAAGCCTTAGCAAAGGAATTAAACAGCCCCCTATAATCAGCACTTAGTCATACTGCTGACACTCTCATATAGCTTTACCTCCAACCCCTCTCTCTAAATGCAAGGTCAGCTCTGTACTGCCAGGAACTCAGTGCTCTGAATTCACACATCCCCCTTCCCTCCACACTTCCAATATATATTTCTGAGCTCTGTTCTTGAATTGACATACATTTAAAAACAATTCAATAACGAATTGATCAGTTCATCTAGTGACAGCTTGCTCTTGCCATTGTTTCTCTTTGTGGCTAGTGGGTATTTGAATCCCACTGCATCAGCTCTGAATGCAATAATTGACTGACTGAGCTATGCCACAGGGCCGAAAAAAACAAAGGAAGAAAAATATGATGTTAGTGAAAGAAGATCTAGAAAGGACATAAATAACCACAGTGTGCCCAAATACTGCAGTGTTATGTTACCCAGGATAAGAAAAGCCAGGGGTCTGCACCATTTTTATATTTGGAAAGTAAATTCAAGGGGAGACATATTTCCAATATTTTGTTAAGCTTTCAAACAAGCATTTCCTAGACTCTGGGGAAAAACATATTCAGAGATAAATGATTCTGAATCTGAATGGCCTTCACATTGAAATTATTTAGATAATATGGTAATTATTATTTTCAAAAATTCCATATAAATAATAGTCATCAAGTCAATAAATACAAGCTGGCTATATCTATTGCAATATTTGCATATAAATCTGCTTGCATGAAATGCACATAACTCAGCATTTAAAAGCTTCCACCATGAATTGAACAGTACAACAAAAAATTCTCTGTGGTTTATATACATAGGAAGCAAACACACAGCCTTTTAAAAATCTCAAGATTGCAAAGAGTATTAGAGGCTAGATAATCCAAACACCCTATAATGAGGTATTTGCAAGAGGGATCATTATCAAGACTGTTAGCAACTCTCTCCCATTTGGTGCTGAATCTAACACTTGGATGACAATTCACATAGTAAGTTTCAGGGAAAAAAGCTTAATCAATGAAAAGATCATTTCTAGCTAGGTGCTTTTAGTAAGGTATGTGTTTATACTGTATTAAACAATGAGCTTTCTTTATAGTATGCTTGAGTGTTGTGAAATGAGGCATTTCTTCCTATTTTGTTCCAGCTACCTGCCACCTCCTTTCATGCCTCTCTCCCTGCTTCCCTCCCTTTCTTTCTGATAAAAAAAGAAAAAAAACCTAGATGAAACCCAATTAATACATCAATCGCTGGAAGTTTTTTTTTTAAAAGATTCAGATAATAAAGTTACTTAGTGCAGAATATAACGAAAAAGAAAGAGCTGGCCATGACTAGAATACACTAGACCACAGATTAGCAACACTTCAATGTGGGACAGTCAGGGTGAGGATAGAGAAGGGAAACAAGGAAGTTGCCTTGAATTAATTACATCTCTCTGAGATTTTTCAGAGGCTACACTGAATGGGCTTTTAGGATCAATTATATTTTATTTTTTAAATGCTTGCTGAGCAGTACTGTAATATAGTGCTTTTAATTCTTCCGCAAAACTATAAAGTATGCTCACATGAGATCACTTTATGTCAAATAAGAATGAAGGGGAAGATAAAGCAAAACACCTATGTCACAGATTTGGCTTGATTAAAGGCAAGAGAGAAATAAGAGAGAAAGTAAAATGGTTAAAAATGTGTTATGACTGTTCTTTCCCTTGCCCATCCCATCTCCCTCTCATCCCTATTAAAACTCCCCTCAAACAGCCATCCTTTCGTCAGAATCATGACTTTTGGGTTTATATTGTGAGACATTTACTTGAACCAGGGCACCTATGTGATTATTGATTTTGAAATGTCAGTTGGAGATTGGTAGAGGTACTGGTGTGTACACAATTGAAAATATCAGTTCTCTCTTTTCCTAAAAAGACTTCAGGAATGACAGCTTGCTCTTTCCCATGTTTCTCTTGGTGGCTAGTGAGTCTTTGATTCCTACAGCATCAGTTCTGAATTCTAAAATTAGTGATTGAGCTATGACATTGTTTCTGTTCACATTCCATTTATGAATGACTGATGGCAGGCTCACTCTTGTGCAGAGCCAGTTTAAGTACTACAATTACTATGCATTCACAGTTGTAACTGCTGTATCTTGTCCAGAAGAGAGAATTGTACAGCTTATTTTTCCCCGTCTTCTGGGTTTTATACTCTTTTTACCCATTCTACCATAAGTGAACTGAAGTTTAGGAGGGATGGCATGAATGACATTCATGTTTAGGGCTCAGAACTCTTTCATTACTTAGTCTTAATACTTGCACAGTCATGAGTCTCTGTATTTACCATTATTCATTGGAAATAGAAGTTTTCCCATTAAGGCTAAAATCACCATTTGTCTGAGCACAAAAACAAACATTTAGAAGGCAGTTTGTCAGTTTAGCTAAACTACAGTAGTCAGCACCCTCCCTTCCCCTAGGACCAAAGACCTTCTTAGCTCTGGATTTTCCATATTTACAGTAGCAGGCATTGATTGTCCCTGTGTAGAGTTCTTGAACTCGAATTATAGAGCTGCTGGTTGCCCATTTAACAGTGATGTCACCTGCCACACCCACAGCAGTGTCGCCTGTGTGACAACTATGCCTCTGGTCCGGAGGACATAGGCTGGGGGGTTTGTGCCATTTGTGGATAGGCCTCCAGCGGTTCCTTAGCAATCAGCTCAGGTCATGAACTCGAATGAAAGATTATGTACTCACCGCTGTCATAGATGGTTAGCTGCCTCTGCTATTCTTTCCTCTTTCCTGATAATGTTCTCTGCTATACTTGGCCAAAACCTATAATTTTACCAGAGAACCCCTTGATGTTCCTGGGATTGATAATTCTGATAATGATACTAATACAGTGCTCAAGATGCCTCCAGTGTTTCAAGCCCTTGTGCAAATTCTGGTTGTAAGCAAAAAAGAGATCAGTGGGGGGATATTATGGATGAGTTACAGCAGCAGGAACTTTTCCAAAAAAGACTGATGATTTGGGGGAAACATTGGTTAAGATGTTAGGAAACCCCCCATTCTGGGAATAAAGAAACTAGGAAAAAATCTCTTGCAAGATTGGGCATTCTAACACGTAAGGCTCATGGGTTAATAAAGCTTAGGTCCAGGGATATATGGTGGGAACTACCCAGGAGTATTACTGAGTCACCAGATGACCCCATTCCATACACAGAAAGTTATGAGGATGATAGTCATAAGTATATGATATTTGAGGGACAAAAGGAGAATTATTTAGCTCTACTATTTTTGGATAGGCTTGCTAGATCCCAACCCCCATGGTGTTTGCTACATGAGAAAGGACAAAAAAGTATATTGCAGCAGGTGCAGAGAACTGATTAGGCATATTAGGTCACTAGAGGAGATAAAGAAAGGGCGAGAAAAAAGAAGGGCCATGATAGCAAATATGAGACAGAAACTTCTATTCCTGGATAAAATGAAACCACTTGTTTGAGGTCTATGTTCCCAAGGGTAAGAGTTCCCCTTCCAAGGACGTGCTCATCGCTGATGTGACTAAAAGAAGCTTTCATACTATGCCAAGTAATGACACGTGACCTTCTGGTTTGTTCTTTGTTTGAATACTACATAATGACAACATGAATTCAGTAAAGTTGCAGCAGATTCAAACCACTCCCTTGTGTGCTGTGTCTATCTGTCATTCGCCTAACTTGTGCCTTCCTGGTACCAAGATCCTGATTTTCCCACGGTCTGAGGGGCTCTCCTGAGCCGGTCTGTGGCAGCCACCATTTCGCAAGTGAGTTCATCTTGCTTGTCAGGTTGCTCTCATTTAATAGAGTTAATAGTGGGGCAAGACCATTGATGACTTTTCTTCCACAGGTGCCTAGGTAACTCCTTCTGGGATTATGAAAGTTCATCAACAGGGAGGAAACTTCCACATCAGTCAGTTTGACTTCTCTATGTCATGCAACCATCTCCTGTTAAATATCCCTTTAAAATTTCCACATCAGGTATACATTGCTAGACTAAGCTTTGTAAAAAAAAAAAAATATCATCTTTTCTGAAGGAATAAAAGAATAATTTATTTTATGAATCTTTTTTACAAAAATGACTATATGAAGCCTGGATAATCTTTAATGAATGAGTGTGTGTGTGCTCATGCATGCACAAGTGTGTGTGTTAGAGAGAGAGAGAAAGAGAGAGAGAGAGAGAGAGAGAGAGAGTATGCATGGTATATTCATGTGTGTATTCTGTGTATTTGTGTATGCATGTGTTTATGCATGTGCATGTCAGTGCATTTGGAGGCTGCTGATCAACAAAATGAGTCTTTGCAGGTCTTTTACAAAGTCATCCATTTGACTAGTAAGTTTGAGCAGTGAATCCCATGTGTCTGTCCATCTGAAGCCGGTGACACCACTGATATGTGCTGCCGTGCCAAGCTTTTATGTGGGTACTGGTACCTGAATTCAGGTTCTTATTCATTGCACCATCTCCCCAACCTTTAAACATATTTTATGAGGTGGAAAATAGGTTTTAAAAATGACTTATATAGCCAGGCAGTGGTGACACTTGCCTTTAATCCCACGACTTGGGAGGCAGAGGTAGGTGGATCTCTGGGAGTTGAGGTCAGCATGTTCTAGAGAGTGAGCTCCAGGACAGGCTCCAAAGCTACACAGAAAAACCCTGTCTCGAAAAAAGCAAAAATGTAAGTTAAAAAATGACTTATATAGTGTAGTTCTACTATAATTTTAAAGTTTTATTTAACTTTTGCTTCCAGCAAAAATGTAACTATATATATTAACTGGATTTATTCTTCTTCCCAAAACAACTAACAAATAGGACCAGGAAGTTAAATAATAGTTCCTAAACTATCATGTATATAGCAAAGATTAGTGATTCCTCCTAGATTGTACATAACCAACAAGGTGTCTAAGCGGTGTGCCCAGTTCCTGGAAGAATGGATGGCTCAGTCACCTGCCTGACGTAATAAGTAATTTGGGAATTCCAGGAAGATTTAGAAGAGAGACTTTAAAGTACAGTGTGAGAGGAGAGAAAGTGGATGAGAGAACTCTAGAAATTTACAGATTCTTCTGGTGCTTATTTACCCAAGCACAGATTAGCCATTTCTCACCAGAAAATACCTGAGATGAAAAAGATTCAGGTGGAAGGAAATAGAGTGTACTAAGAAGAATACCTTTTCCCAAAGAAAGAGTGGAGATATAAGTCATAAGCCATGGTTTTGCATTTCCAGATTGGCTTTCTTCATGAAGTGAGTTATTACTAAAAGGCTAAATACTTATCTTTCTTATCTAACCAGAATGAGAAGATCAAATTATTTTTAAGTTAACAGCGTTCCAAAACATATTTCAAACCTATGTTGAAGAATAAAGCCATAATGATAAATTATCAAAGTACAATTTGCTACCATTGTCAGTTATTAAAAATGTAACATATCTGGCCGGCTGGTGGTGGTTCACACCTTTCATCTCAGAACTCAGGACATAGAGGCAGCAGATATCTGTGAGTTTGAGGCCAGCATGGTCTGTAAAGCTAGTTCTAGGACAGCCAGAAATCTTACACAAAGAAGACCTGTCTCCGAAATCAGAAACAAAAGAAACAAAAATACTTGGTTAACAAAATAACAGCATTTAAAACGAGTGTGTCTCTCATGTTCTGACTGTAGAGCATATGTTACATATGTTCTTTTGAGGCATGGATATGCAAAACTGTTCCAAGGCAACAATCTAGAAATGAAAGTTCAAAATTTGAGATGAAAATGCTACAGACGGAGATCAGTGGCAGATAGTTTAAGAATTAGAATTGGTATCTTGAAGATGCTGACAGAGTTAACTCTCAATGAAATGTATATACGTACAAAGACACAAACAACAACAACAACAAAGTCACCAGTATATTGTAGGGAAACAGCTAAATATATAGAATAAGGAGCCTGGGGAAAGAAAGGATACAGAGAAGACTATCTGAAGATGGAATAGTCCACAGTCACCCAACATTAATATAAAATGGGTCTACATAGCCAGGATCCTGATTGGACCTTAAGTACAGGAAACAATAATAAAATTATACGATGCAGAACATATTCATATTGCTTAAAACTAACGCTAAAGAGGGAGTCTTTGAAAAAGATAGAAAAAATATCACATTGAATTTGTAATAAGAATGAGAGCTGATTTCTTTGGGTTGCTATGCAAGAAAGATGTGAAGCACAGTCTTTGAAGAGTTGGAAAAAAATCTACCTAGACTACTTTATCTATCAAAGATATCCTTCAAAGATGGATTGAAGATTCTCTTGAAAGGGAAAGCTGAAATAATTCATTACATACAAAGTTTCAAGAAATATTAAAGTATTTAAAACATAAGGAAAGTGACAGCAATGGAAATAAAGCCAACACAATGACCTTGGAACTGCACAGTCAACTCCACATGTGCCACAAAAACACATTTCCTGAGAACATTGCTGAGTAATTCACCTGTAGATATATTTTAAAAATTGCTACTAAAATGATATGCAATGACTACAAAATAAGAAAATAAATTTGTCATGCTCATATGAACTAACATATGATTTTTATATATACTTAGCATAAATAATTATTGGTTATGACTCAAAAATAGTGAATAAATGGAAACACAAAAAGTATATAATTCTCCAGAGGAAAGAAAAGGGAATGTAGAGAAGAGATGGGACAAAAATGTCATGAAGAAATGACCTAGTTTCATTTTTGTTCCTGTGGCAAAACACCTTGATAAAAAGCAACTTTTGAGAGAAAGGATATTTTTAGCTCTCAGTTTCAGGTTACAGTTCATTATTGTGAAAATTTAAGGCAGGAACTTGAAACAGCTAGTTGTATCACATCAACACTCAAGAACGTATATTCTCTCGTCTTACCCAGTCCACTATCCAACTGCAAGTAATGATATTACTCATATTCACCATGGGCATTCCACCTTAAGTAATCCAATTAGAATATCTCTCACAGGAATGCCTACAAGTCAACCCAGTCCAAACCATTCTCCATGAGATTCTCTTCTCAGTGAGCCTGGTTTTTGTCAACAGTTAAGTCATTAAAACTGTGGAGATTATTCCCACGAGTGAGTTCTAGAGATATTATGAGCAACAGAGGCCAGGGATTAATGATGCTCTACTTTGTACTGCAAGACTAGCTAGGAAAAGGAAGGGTTTCTTTGGGAAGGGGATGGGGGAAAGAACGCAATACGAAGTGAAGATGTCAGAAACACATTTTAATATAAAATCAATATATGCTAACAAAAACTTTAAACTTTGGAAATGTTATATCCTTACCACCAAAAAAAGCAGAAAGGAGAGGGCACATGGGAATATTTGGTAGCAAAGGCATGATAGGTCTATTATAATGTTATCGTAACAACTCCATGAGTGTATGGATACATTAAAATAATTGAATTTTATATTAAATACATGTATAGATTTTGTATGTAAATATTATTTATGCCCCAATTAAGCTGTTTAAAAATAATCTGAGCATGTGGAGTCCATTCCCTATGGTGGAATGATGTATTTAGCCTTCATGCATGGGGGAGTGGCTTGATCCTGCCCTGAGTTAATGTGCCAAACTTTGTTGACTCCCCATTGGAGCCCTTACCCCTTGAGAAGAGTGGATGGGAGGTGGGCTGGTGGGGGAGACAAAGGGGAACAGAAGAAGAGGTAGGCAGGAGAACTGTGGTTGGAATGTAAAATGAAATAATAAATTTTTAAAATGAGATGAGCAAAGTTGTTTCTCAATATTTAACCTAATATGAAGTAAGGACTGTATATCAGCATGAAGATGAACGAATGAGTTCCATTCTAATGTGTAGAAATTCTATCAGGAAATGACATTTATTTCTGTGGAAATCCATATACTTGAAATAGAATTCTTAGAGGGGAGAAAAGCAGCAAAATGAATTGTGTGATCTCAGCACTGACAAGCTGAAGAACAAGGAGCACCTCCCCAGGAAGCATGTCAGTCAATTGCCACAGCCCTAGGTAGAGGACAGAGAGAGATCACTTTGTATTTGTTATCCCCAAGCTTTTCCTCAATCCTGATATCTGTCAGTTGCACAGTGTTGAAGTGCTGAGGAATTAGGCATCTTTCATTTTGGCCACTTTTCACTAAAATTATGAGACACCTATTCTTACTTAAAACAGAGGGAAATATTTTCATGGTGGCAAGGAGATGCACAAAAATGGAAAAGAGAAAAACAAATTCCATAGATGTTTTACAAGGAGACAATTGTGTGGCCTTGAAACTACTTAGATTTCCTCTTTGTGAAAGAGATGATGATACTTCATGACCTTTTAATGAATAATCAAATAAAATATCCAAATTTCTGTATACACAAATGCTCCCCAAGTAATAAATGTTATTTTGAGATTTCAAAAAAAGATTTCTTCAAAAAAGGTATATTTTGCTTGAGGGCTATCAAAATTTGCCACTAGGTTTCTTATGACAGCTAATATGGAGGCCTGTATTGATTGGATTGCATTGAGGTGTAGAAGGACAACATTATAGGGAAAAATATTTTTCCTTAATTCTCATGAAATTGCCTGCTCCGAAGTTGCATGGGTACTCTGATGAGATTTTAGAATACAGAAAGCATAGCATTATGCTTTTTTGCTGCTCTTTCATCCCATGCAGTGCTGTGCTGCACATTGTACACACACCTGTACACACAGGAAGCCTGCTGCTTGACTGACACTGCCTTGTCATTCCTGATATTGCTATAGCAAGCATGCATCAAGTGTGTGAGCTTAAGTTGATTTAAAAGTTACTATATATAAGAAAAGTGGTTTCAAATGAAAAGTTTTAAAATGATAGATTTTTTTAAACTCAATCTCATTAAGATTTTATTGGATGAATGCTCCAAATGTTCACTCAAAATTTAGAGATTGATAGCTTACACAGAGTCAGGATTCTCACATTTGTATCTAATATATAATAAAAAATAAAATCAATTCAAACCTGTAAACAGTTATATATATATATATATATATATATATATATATATATATATATATATGGTAGCTATTCTTGGTTGTCAATGTGACTGTTTCTGGAATTGACTGAAATCCAAGCAGCTGAGTATACTGTGAGATTTTTTTTTCTTAATTCAATCATCTGAAGTGGAAATTCTCACTTTTAATACAGATTTTTTTGAGGTAGGAAGATGATACTTTAATCCAGATCTTTTAAAATGTGATGTGCAATTATTCGCTGATTCATAGGCTGTAGCCAATTTATTGGTTGACAGGAGTGTACTTGGAAATTGGTTAAAAAGAAATCTGGAGAAGTATGTGGGTAGATCTCTCCAGGTATGTGAAAGATGTAAAGATACTCTGTACCATGTAAATGCTCATCAAAAGATGACTTCAACTGAGAAAGTGTTCAGTAATAAAGTAGGTAAGATAACCTGTTCTGTGGACAGCCAGCCTTTCTCTAGACATTTCTCTCATTGCCCGATTGGCACATGAACTTAGTGGTCATGGTAGTGGAGATGAGCATTATGCATGATCTTGACCCATGAAGAGCTACTCTCAAAGGCTGACCTGTTCAGAGCTGCTGCTGAGTGCCAGATCTGTGAACAGAAGGGACCAATACTAAGTTTCACAAATAGCACCATCCCCCAGGTGAGCAGCCAGTGGACAGCTAATGGATGGGGTGACTACATTAGACAGTCTCCTCTGGAAAAGACAATGCTTTGTGCTTCCTGGAGTGGATACTTAGTCTGGTTATGAATTTGCCTTTCCTGCATGTAATCTGTCATATTTTATTAAGAATACATTTGTAAAGACATATTTTTCTTTCCATTTCTTTGTCATGCAATGTAACACCAAGTAAGAGAATATCAGTGTTTAATATATTTAAGTTGTGATATACCAGAGAATGTCCCTTAAAGGACATTGCCACCAATTCTGTAATTTATAATGCATTCATGTTTGCAGAGGCACAGTTATATGATGCTAAGCATAATTATGACCTGGTTATTGTTTTCATTTGGAAATTGAGCATGGCATAAGAGATATTATTATGTGCCAAGGAGGCAAACGGTGGAGTTCTGATAACTATTTTTGCTTGTTGTCTTGACGAAGCTGGAGGTAACTGAAACCCAAGTGGCTAAGAAGAACGTGAGAGAATTTTTCTTATTTAGATCATTTGACGTGGGAAGATCCATTCTAACACCTATTTTTTGAGGTATAAAGATCTGCCTTTGATATGTGCCAGACCTTCTGGTGATAGCCGGGATAAAAGGACACTCTTCGTTTAGGTTGCTTGCCCTCAGTCTAGCTGATGAGTCAGTTCCTTCACTGACAATGAAAATACTTCTTCATGATTCCTGCATATACTGAAGACCAGCTGAAATGAACTGATATATTTTTATATTTTCAGCAGAGCATCATTTAAAAAATTCATTATTCAAGAAGACAAGATTTGTTTATTTTGTTGATTTTCTCAAAGAACCAGCTCTTTGTTTCGTTGATTCTTTATATCATTTTCTTAGTTTCTATTTTGTTGATTTCAGATCTCAATTTGATTATTTCCTCCTGTCTAGTCACTCTTGGGTGAGTTTGCCATCTTTTGTTCTAGAGTTTTCTGTTAGCTCATTAGTGTGGGATTTTTCCAGCTTCTTTATGTAGGTATTTAGTGCTATGATCTTTCCTCTTAACACTGCTTTCATTATGGTCCATAAAATTGTGTATGTTATGTGGTCATTTTCGTTGAATTTTAGGAATACTTTTATTTCTTCCTTGACCAATTGGTGGTTCAGGTGCGCATTGCTTAATTTCCATTTGTTTGTGGACTTTCTGAAATTAGCGTTGCCGTTGAAATCGAATCTTTTTTCTTTTGTCATAACTTGAGTACGAGAAATCGAATCTTAAGCAATGGTGATTTGATAAGTGTGCCGGATCTCTTGAAGCTGGAGTGGTGGTTGCAAGATGTCCACCTACAGGCTGGCAATCAGTCTCTAAGAAGAATTAAGAACGTTCTTAACTATTAAAACATCTCTCTAGGACACATCATTGATATTTCGATACTGCTATTTCTAGAGTTCTATATGGAATCAAAATTCCATAAGTGTAGCACATTACATATGAAACTGAAATTACCATTTTTAAGGATAATATTGCATCAAAAGAGAGGCTAGATTTGCTATTTTCTGTATCACTCTATTGCTGTAACAGTTCATGGTTGCTACCTTCCTCAGTTAAGGAAAATGTGTATTGGAATTATTAATAGCTCAAGTTACTGCAAATAATATATCAAGTATCTACAAGATTTGTGCTGCATATGAAAAGCAAAGGAATTACTACATTCAAAGAGCAGAAACATAGATGTGATTATAATTCTTGCTGTTCTCACCCAAAGGAACTAGAATCTTGGCTTTCTTGATTTTTCCTTACTCTTAGTTTATCTTTGTGAAGTTTAGTGTATGTCCCTACAGTTGGTAATGCATTTCATGTTTTAGCTCTTTACCATTTAGGTCAGTGGCTCTCAGGGTGTACATTAAAATGCTGGGTCTTCTCTCCACTTCATATGCCTGCCAGTCTCTCATCTCAGCATCTACAGATATGCCATTTATTTTCACTATTGTATAGAGCTTACTACATATTACTGTAAAACAAATGTATCCATTCCCTGTCCATCACATGACTTTAGGGGTTTTGCTTTGTTTTGTCAATCAAAGAGGCCATGGACATGGTCAAACATATCTTCTGATTCTGGCTTTGACATTTTCTACAGGGACTTACCTGGGCTGGAGTACAGAGCACAACACAGGTGTATCATACCCTGCCCTTCCCAGTGTTAACCTACACTCTAAAGTGATTACTCTCATTTACATTCTTGTTAGGGGTATTTTCACTGCCTCTTTTTTTTTCACTAGGTGTTGTGTTTCTCCACTTACAATTTTGTTAGCACTCTTATGAAGTTATAGCTTATCGTGTTCAATTTTCCATTTGCCTGTTAAATACTTTTCATGTTCTTTGGGGAAGTCTTTCAAGTGTCCTTATTTTATGCACTCTGCATGACCATGCCACTTCCTCTCACAACCCAGGTGCATGTCTCTTCCTTTATCATATTCAAGAAAACTTTCATTTTACATATGACATTTCCTTCATATAAAAGACTCTTTCTAATCACAGTTTCTGACTTTTAAAATGATAATTGAATGTTAATTTCTATTGAATATTATTTTCTCTATCTCTGGTTCCAGAAATAAATCTCACATAAGTGGTCTAGTAATTTTTGTGAGGAAAAGAAAACAAAACACATTTAAACAAAAGAAGATAGTACCTTCAATGAATGATGATAAAAATTGGAAACATCCACAAATGAGTTCCTAACTGTAATACTTAATACATAAAAGTTAGACATATGCATTATGCCCAAACATAATATCTACAATATTCTAATTCTTTATTTGTGTCCAGGTGGTGGATAAAATGTGACAGGAGCAATCAATACAGAAATACAAATGTTGAATTTTACTCCATTAATAATTTCTTGTACTCAAAAGAGACTGTTGAACCATTAGCATAGGGTTAATAGTTAAGATGGAGAAATGTTTTTAAAATTACAGATGTAATTAAACACATGTATGAGTAATGATAAAAAGAAAAGTGAAGCAGAAAGATAAAGACTTTCAAAAATGGACTACAGTTTCTAGAGACCTTTTAACAAATGCAGTAATTGGAGGGAAATTAGTACAAAAAATTTAGACATTGCTGTCATGCTGGCAAGAATGTAGAACAAGTGAGGTTCTTGTACACTATCAGTGGAGACAAAAAATGAACCACTGTAAAAAACTGGCAACCTTTGAACAAGCACAGTGTACATCTACCCAGTGGCCTGACAGTTTAAAGCCTAGGCATTTATTTGACATAATAAAATCATAGTTCTGCAGAGGAAATTACATGAATGTTCATAGCAGTTTTATGTGTAATAACCAGAGAATAAGAAAAGCCCAGATGTATATCCATAGATATAAGGACTAAAAATCATGAGACATCCATACAAATTACATGCAATAGCACAATGCAAATAATAATAATACATCCAATTATGTGAATGAACAGAGTATAAGGTTAATATATATAAACAACTATATTTCCATAACAATCAGTTGAAAATATCTTATAATTAATTGATTTATATTTTTAAATTTAATTTTACATTCCAACATCAGAACTCCCTCCCACCACTCCTCTGGCCTCTCCTTGTCTCCCCCACAGCCCACCTTCCATCCACTCCTCCCACAGGTAAGGGTTCCCATGGGGAGTCAACAAAGTCTGGCACATAAATTTAGGAAAGTACCAAGCCTTTCGCCCCTGCACTAAGGCTGAGCATGTCATTTCACCAAAGGCAATGGGCTCCAACAAGTTAGCTCATGCACCGGGATTAGATCCTAGTCCTACTGCCCGGGACCCCTCAGACAATCTGAATTTCACCACTGTCTCCCTCATATGGAGGACCTAGTTCGGTCCCATGGAGGCTCCACAACCATTGGTCTACAGTTCATGATTTTCCACGAGCTTGGTTCAGTTGTCTCTGTAGATTTCTCCATTGTGATCTCCATTGACTGGATTCCCGGAACTCGGCCTGTTGCTTGGTTGTGGATCTCTGCATCTGCTTCCATCAGTAATGTAGATGTAGGCTCTATGATGATGGTTGGGGCACTGAAAAATCCGATTACAAGGAAATACCAGTCAGGTCACCCTCTCTGCTACTGCTAGGAGTTTTAGCTGGGGTCGTCCTCATGGATTTTTGGGAGTTTCCCTAGTTTCAGGCTTCTCACTAACCCTATAGCAGATCTCTTTATCAAGATTTCTCTTCTATTGCTCTCCCACTCCATCCCTCTGCCCTTTGATCATTCCATTCCCTCAGGTTCTCATGCCCCTTTCCCTCCTGTTTATTGCTCCTCCTCATACCCAGTTTACCCAGGAGATCTCATCTAATTCCCCTTCCCCTTCCTAGAAGGATTGATGTGTCCCTCTTAGGATCCTCCTTGTTACTTAGCTTCTCTGGAGCTGTGGATTGTAGTGTGGTTATCCTTTGCTTTATATCTAATATCCAATTATGAATAAGTCCATACCATATTTGATTTTCTGAGACTGGGTTACCTCATTCTGAGCTTTTTTCAACATTTGGTGCCAATTCAAAACTGTGGTCAGGAAGGAAGAAAGGGAAATGAAAGATTTCCAAGTGATACCGTGAAAGGGGGAAACCTTCTTGGTGAGGACTTCACTTAGTTACTTTCCTATTACTGTTCAAAACACAATGATGAAGGCAACATTTCAAACAAAATCATTTAAATGGGCTTACATTTAAAGCCAGAGTTAAGGTATGGTGGCAGGAACAGAAAGAGCTCATGTCTTGATGGATAAGCAAGAGAGAGAGAGAGAGAGAGAGAGAGAGAGAGAGAGAGAGAGAGAGAGAGAGAGAGGAGAGAGAGAGAAACAGTGTAGTTTTCTATTGAAATCATAAAGCATGATCCCAGTGACATACCTGCTCTAATAAGACCAGACCTCCAGAACATCTCCAAATAGCTTTAAGAACTAGGGACTAAATATTCAGACGCATGAGCTCATTCAGAGCACCATTAGCATCAATCAAGTAGCAATAGAGAGAAAGATGGAAAATTGACTATCAAACCATAACCAGTCATCAAAGTGTAGGGACTAGATTAATTGTATGTAGCATTGTTAATATATATGTATAACTCAACTTGAACCAAATTATTATTGAACACTTCTATTCCTTAAGGCAAAGTAAAGAAATAAAATAAGAGGAAATGGAACAGGAGAAATAACTACAACACAATTCACTTATCTGACTGACTCTGTATCTTGATTGTATAAAGATTCCCATAAACCGGCAATTAGAGGATGAGTAAGTTTAAATATGCAACTAATTTGGGAAAATATTTCACAAAGTACATCATGTAAATGGCCAAAATACATGAAAATATGTTTGGCATTATTGTTTTTAAGAAATTGCATATCAAAGCTATTGCAAGTATTTTAAGCATTAGAATGGTGAAATGTTATTATCTATATAAAGTTTAATACTGGAGAGGATATGGGATATTTATAAAACACTATTTTTGTAGAAATGTTAAATGAAACAAGAGTGGAAGTTGTTAGGCAGTTCTTAACAAAGCTAAACAGTGACCATAGGAACCAGTCCCGTCAGTGTCGATGCGTCAGAAGAACTAAATCAAATCTGAACAGATAAAATTTAACACAGCAACGATTAAGCATAACAAGAGTTTAGCATTCATAGAAGTAGAGAGAAATTTAAGAAACACTGCCAGAGGGGTGAGGAAATGGATTAGTTGGTATTATGCTTGATGGTTCAAGCATGAAAAATGCTGTTTGACCTCCTGAACCATGATTTTATTGATATTTGTTTCTTTATTTTTTTCAGCTTTATTTGTGTATTGTTATTTTCTCCTTTTATTTAAAATAGATCCTTTTTTCATACAATATATCCTGATAATAGTGTCGCTCCCTCTTCTCCTCCCAGTTGCTTCCACATACCCTCCCATCTGGATCCACTACCTTTACATTTCTCAGTAGAAAAGAACAGGCTTCTAAGAGACAATAAAAAGTCATAACAAAATAAAATACAATAAGAAGAAACAAAAAACTTCACACCAAAATTTGACAAGGACAACCAACAGAGGGAAAAGAGCACAAAGACAAAGTCTAAGAACCAGACTCACTCTTTCATAGCCTCAGGAATCTATGAAACGCTAGACTGAAACCTATAACGTATTTGTAGAGGACCTGGTGAAAGACTGTGCAGGCCTGTGCTTGCTGCTTAGTCTCTGTGCTCATATGAGCATTGCTCAGTTGATTGAGAGGGTCTTGTTCTCCTAGTGTCCTCTATCCCCTTTGGCTTTGACATTCAGCCTCATCTTCTTGGAGTTCCCTGAGCTCTGAGGGTAGGTTTGACGGAGACATTTCAATTAGGGCTGAGTGTTCCAAAGACTCTCTCTAAGCAGTGCCTCGCTGTATGTCTGTATTTGTTTATATCTGCTGCAGGAGGATGCTTCTCTGATGATGACTGAATTCTTCACTGATCTCTGCGTATAGCAAAACATCTTAGTAGTTAGTTTTTCACTACTTTTTGTTTCTTAAAGACCTTTGTTTTCATTATAGATTTGTGGGCTATCTAATCTCTGGTTCCTTGTCACCAAAACAGTGTTGGGTATGGGCTCCATTTTGAGGAGTGGCCTTAAGTCAAGTCAGACATTGATTGGCTACTCCTACAAGCTTTGTGTTGCCATTGCTTGAGCATACTTTGCAAGAAGTACAGCACTGTAGGTCAAAGGTACTGTGGCTAGGCTGGTGTTAATCTTTTACTTTTCTTAGCTTGCAGAGTACCTTTCTGTACCAAACACACTAGAGCAGTGACTCTCAACTATGCTAATGTTCCAACATTTCACTACAGTTCCTCTACATGTGGCTGTGCTATCAGTTCGTAGAGAGTCATTTTTAGTGTTGACAACAGACTGGGTTGTTTGAAGATTTCCAATGAGGTTACTTTGGCCAAAACTCAATTTGATGTAACTCAGTCCTATGCTGGAATCTCTGCTTGGTGACAAGAGATAACCAATTGGAACCTTCATCATTTGGAAACTTTGTTAGGATTGCCTTCATTATTTCTACAACTTTCTACTGTACAATGTTTCTATTCTACCCCTCAAATGCCACTCAATCCTAGCTGTCTTTCCTTATATTCACTCTCTCAACCCCTTTCTCCTATCCCCCCCCTACGATCTTCCTGTTCCTGTCGCTCCTATCCCCAGTCCACCCATAAAATCTATTCTACTTCCCTCTTCCAGGGAGATTAGTGTCTCCCCTAATCCCTTTCTCTATACCTAACCCCTCATGGTCTATGGATTATAACTTGTTTATCATTTGTTTAATTGCTGTTATCCACATATAAGTGAAATCATACCATATTTATTGTTCTAGGTCTTGGTTACCTCCTGGGTGATTTTTTTTCTCGTTCCAACAATTTGCATGCAATTTCATGATGTTGATTTTATTTTATTAGTTTGAGTAATACTCCATTGTGTAAATGGACCCATTTTATTTACCCAATCATTATTGGATGACCTCTGGCTTGTGTCCAATGTCTGACTATTATGAACAGAACAGCATTGAACATGGTTGAGCAAGTGTCCTTGTGGTAGGATGAAACATCCTTTGGGTACAGGCCCAAGAGCGGTATAGCTCACTCTGGACGTCAATCAATTCTCATCTTCCTGAAGAACTGCCATATAAATTTTTATTAGTGACTGCACAAGTTAGCACTTCCACCAGAAGTGGATGAGTGTTCCTCTTAATCCACATCCTGGTCAGCATAAGCTATGAATCTTGTATTATCAATCCTAGCCATTCTGACAAGTATAAGACAGAATCTTGTTAGTTTTGATATGTATTTCCTTCATGGCTAAGTATGTTGACCATTTCTTTATATATTTCTCAGCCATTTTAAAATCCCTTTTTTTTGACAATTCTCTGCTTTGATACCTAATCCATTTTTAAAAATTAGATTATTTGGTTTTTGGACATCTAGTTTCTTGAGTTCTTCATGTATTTTGAATATTAGTCCTTTACTGGATGTGAAGGTTATAAAAATCTTTTTCTCATTCTGCAGCTACCACTTTGTCAAATTGACAGTGTCCATTGATTACAGATATTTTTTCAGTTTTATAAGGTCCCATTTATTAAATTTTGATCTTAGTGCCTGTGTTATTAGTATTTTGTTCACAAAGTCTTATGTGGCAATGTGCTCAAGGGTATTTCTACTTTCTCTTCTTCCAGCTTATGTGTATTTGATTTTATGCTAAGGTCTTGATCTGCTTGACTTGAGTTTTGTGCCAGGTGAATGCTATTTACATTCTATTTGCATTCTTCTACATGCAGATATCCAGTTTTACCAGCACCATTTGTTGAAGATGTGGTCTTTTTTTAAAGGATGCGTTTCTGGCCTCTTTACCAAAAATTAGGTTCCCAAAAGTGTGTGGATTTACATCTGGGTCTTCAATTTGATTCTGTTTTTACGCCAATACCATTTTGTTTTTATTACCGTAGCTTTGTAGTACGGTTTGAAATCAGACATGGTGAGACTTCCAGCAGCTCCTTTACTGCTTAACCCATGTTTTGTATAGGAGCATGCTTTTAATGCAAACCTTGCAAGAGAGAGACAAGAGGACCCTGACAGCTCACTGACTAGCCTGAGCTTCAGCTTCAGTGATGGATTCTGTCGAAGTGCTAATGTAGGTGATAGAGAAAGGCATCCAAGACATCACACATGGGAATGCCCAAAGGCTTTCTCCACCCCACCCCCACACAAGAATATGGAAAAACACATATATGGAACAACCCTAGGGATCGCTTTGGCTGAGATAGAGAATCCCCGGAAGAAGGGTACTTCAGAAGAATTCTCAGTGTGTATGGTTGAGGCATATGGCAATGCTGTGTTTGTCTAATTTGCCGAGAAAACACAGATCTGAATTTTGCCTCCACCATACACAATGAGACTTCTAAAGTAATTTGCTGAAAATTCTCTTTATGGAGTTTACCTATAGTCTTTGTTTAAGACAGCTGCTCAAAGAAAGACTCCTTGGTGAGAGTCACAATAATCTCAGATGGGTATATCGCCTAGCACAGCTGTTGGCCACTGCTGCTGACTTTCAAGCAGGGCAAGAATCAGGGTTAGAAAGCTAGGAAACTACGAGTGTTGTACAAGCCAGAATTTGGAGAAGTCCAAAAGACAGAAAGTCACTGAGACAGAGTGGGAGCCCTTAGATGATACCTTTTCCAGCAAAGAGTCTATGGTGCCCTCTGTAGACAAAACTGCCCCCTGCAGATTGACAGGGCATTTTAAATGCCTATTTGTGTTTGATACTGAGAGGACTACAAATCAATAGTCAGCAGACAATCCAAGTTATTTTATTTAAATAAGAAAATAAAATGTATGTTCATGGAAATGCTTCCCACAGAGATTGTCAGTGCAACTTGACTTATAAGCAAAGAGCAGCCGTGGGGAGTGATAGAAACAAGACAAACCATATTACATGATCCCACTTGCTTGAGTAGCAGAGCCAGCAAAATCATTCTTTGGAGCAAGATATCAGAATAATTGCTTAGTTTTGTGAAGAAATGTGCACAATTAAAAAGCAGAAGAAAAGCTGCTTAAGGTAGCACCCGCATCCACTATGCTAACTGGATATAGGTAAATACCTATGACCATTTGCAAAAACTCATCAAGCTGTAGTAATATGTTTGCATTTCACTATATGTAATCGGCTTCACAAGTATTTCACAAGAGATGATTCATGCACTCGATTTGCAAGTTAGGTAGCAGTTAAAAAACAAAATCAGCTAGCCTGTAGTTCAGTGAAAGAGTGCTTGCACACAGTTCACACATGAGACTGGCTTCAATGCTCAGTACTCTTCTTCTAGGAGATCTAAGTTAATCCAATCACCCATGTCCTGCATCTTACAACTGTGTGTAATATAGCTAAGGTGGTATCCAAAACCCCTGTTCTCTGAGAGCACTTATACCTAGAGCTCTTACACACACACACACACACACACACACACACACACACACAAACAAACACACACAATTGAAAAAAAATTAAAAGACAAAATAATTATAAATTTTCTCCTTATGCTTGCTGAAAAATGGTGAAATTTTCTTTCATAAAGAAATTCAATATGACTTTACTTTAGTATCAGGTCACAGAGTTTCCTAAGACAAATGCAAGATGAACTGTTCTGTTTTTAAAAATTCAGGATGAACAGAATTTTCATTATAGTCCAAACCCATTGCTGTGCTTATTCGCTAATCTTACTGGCTGTTATATCACCAGGCACAAAGTTCACGAGAATATACTTAAGCAATTTTTATTTCTATTGAAAGATTTATGCTTTAGTCATCGAACAATAGACAGAAATAAGAGTTACTGAAAAATACAAATTATTCTAAGAGATAAAATAAAGCATGTACTTTCCATATTTCATGTGCATGTTTTTCTTTCTTTCTTCTTGTGTACTTCTTTTTGTTATGCCAGATAAATTAAAATGAATCAGTAAAGGTTATCCACTTATTGTGACCTACATAACACACTGTTGCCAAGGGGAATAAAAATAAGTTTAATTTTTTTGAAAGTCTTGTCAAAAAAGAGGGTTTTAAAAGTATTTTCTTTATAGCTTTAAATAATTATATAGTTAATATACTGGAGATGGAGTTAGCACAGTTTTTACAATATAATGATATTGCCATTTGAATTGTAAGAATGTATCCAGCATTCATTTGTAGAAGACAATTCAACACAACTGCTGAAGTCATTTACTGCATTCCATTCAGTGTATTGATGTGCAAATAGCTAGTGCATCCTTTTCTATGGAACTGTGAACAAAGTAGACATAAGATATACACTGTAAGTAACAAAAAACTAACACAGTTATGATTCTCTCTTTAAAAATTACTTGTTGGAGAGATGTCTCAGAGGTTAAGAGCACTGATTGTTCTTCCAGAAGTCTTGAGTTCAATTCCAAGCAACCACATGGTGGCTCACAACCATCTGTAATGAAGTCTGGTGCCCTCTTCTGGCCTGCAGGCATACATGCAGACAGAATACTGTAAACTAAATAAATAAATCTTTAAAAAAATTACTTGTTGGAACATAAAAGTCAGGTATCTCGTGTTCTTTATCTTCTGAGGACTATGTGTCCATGATATGAATTACTGTAGCATAGGGTGAGGATTTTATCAGAGTTTTCACATCAATCAATTTATACATGTCTTCTTATAAACACAGACACTATGTGTGAAAAACATATAACTGTAATCAAGGACACACATATGTAGTACCAACAGTAGCCTCATGTTACAAGAATAGACTCAAAGCAGCTGTCTGCCAGAAAAATAAAATCCAGTGTGTGTAAAGAGTATTTCCATACCTCATTGCTTTTTTTGTTTTTCTTGCTTTCAATATCAATGTCTTCCATCAATTGTATTCAGTATTTCTGAGTCCTGTGAAGAGAATGAGAATTGATTTAAGAATATCAGAATGGGGCTTTTATACAAAACATTGAGTGAAGTCAGGATTCCACTTTTCATGTTCAAAATATGAACTAACTAAAGAGCTATGCTGTGAAAAAGAATATACACCTGCAGATATACACCTGCAGATGTCCACCTATAGATATCCACCTGCAGCTATCCCCCTACACATATCCACCTGCAGCTATCCACCTACAGATATCCACCTACAGATATCCATCTGCTTATATCCACATGTAGCTATCCCCCTACATATATCCATCTGCTTATATCCACCTGTAGCTATCCCCCAACAGATATCCACCTACAGATATCCACCTACAGATATCCACCTGCAGCTATCCACCTACAGATATCCACCTACAGATATCCATCTACTTATATCCACCTGTAGCTATCCCCCTACAGATATCCACCTGCAGATATCCCCCTACAGATATCCACCTGCAGATATCCATCTGCTTATATCCACCTGCAGCTATCCACCTGTTTTTATATTGTTACACAGTTTTCTAGTGTTTTGAATCTATATTCTTAATTTAAAATGATACAAAATCTGTATGTTTATTTATATTAAATTTAGTTATTTCAGGATTAACTGACCCTTTCAAAAATAGTTTGCTTGTAAGATATAATGGTAGTTTGTAGTAAATTTTTCACAAAAACTTCTGTATGTGATACTGCATACTAATAATCTTTGTAGTATACTTCATATCATATTTCTGCTTTAGGGATGTCCAAGTACACATTCTGAACTTGAAATATTTTACTGATATTACAGGGAAATAAATAAGGCAATTCCAAATAATATTAAAATATTATTATGGTACTAAAGAGACTGAATATTTTTGAATTCATGTTAGTCCATTGTGAAACAATCTATGTCACATTTATTTATTACATAGTACAAATTTTAGTACTGTTATCTTGGTGCAATTTAGCAAGGATGTATAGAATTAAATGGGAATTAATAAATGCCATACTAGAGGTTATGTAAGTAAAATTTCATGGATCATAATTCTTGCATATTTAACCTTACTGTAACCTATATACAGTGAACTTTCTTCAAGTTGACTTCACTCTACTGACCAATTAAAAGATGTAACCATGGAAGCAATTTCTAAACTGCTTTTCTTGACCAAAATTATTATTTTTGTCACATCCATATATTTCTTCACTTACAGAACACATCATTGAGCTGTATGTTCCAAGACACCTGTGTATGTATAAGTCGAGTACCCTTATTAAAATATGAAGTATATGAAGCAAAACTTCCTAGAAGATCCTTATGGACTCTCAGAACTGTGTACACTCTTTTCTAAAACTGATGCCACATATTCAGTTTAGTAAGGTCTCATACTGACACATGTCTTGCACATCTTACTTTTACTCTTTTCAGAATCTGAGATCTTCCTTTTGGTTGCACATTCACACAGGGGCTAGAGGAATGTTCATGGGTAAAGGTACTTGCATCCAACCTTGAGGACCTAAGTTAGATTCTTAGAACCTTCACAGTAGAAAATATCCAACTTTTGCTAACTGATCTCTTATCCACATGTATCATATCATGAAGATAAAAACACACACACAAACACAAACTGTCTCTCTTTCACACAAACAAACACAAATAAAAATTATATAAAGTTCATGCTGCCAGTTTTAAAAAATTTACTATCATCTTTCTTTCTCCAAATAACCTGCAACATTAAGAATATAAAATTCGCAGTTAAAACTTGTACTTACTTTAGCATATTTCTAGTTACATCTTTAGCCTAAAAGTGCAAAATTACTTTATATAGTTAAATGTTTTAGTTTAAATGATCTCATGTATTTCAACATTCATTTTTCTCCTGAAGGGTGATTTAAAAAAATGTAGAGTTATTCTGGGAGAATAGATGAAACCAAATAGGAGTTTAGTATTTCAATGCTTTATTGCATGGATGTTTCTTCTGTCTTCATTTCCTTAACCTGTATCTTTGATTATTAAATTCTTTCTTATACTATATCTGGGAAGGTATCCAACTTTAAGTAGGAATTCTATCTATACAATCATTTTATTTATGAATAATATAAACATAATAATTGACTTAAATTATAGATTTTGAACAATATTGTGAATTGTGTTAGTCATAACTTCAACGTATAAACAGGATAAAAAACATTTTCATCACCTGTAAGCAGAATTCTTTCTACTAGACTGATCCCTTTACAGACTCTTTTGATGGGCACACAATGAAAATAAACACCATCAAATAGCATATGAACATTTTCTATGTGCTTTCACTAAAGCAATGAGTTCAAAATTCACAAATTAGGTTTGTTTATTCATATTGTGCAGAAATGTACTTTGTGGGCATACATTACATTATGTTTATGAATTTGATTGTTGATAGTCATTTAAAATCTTCTTCACTTTCAGTTTACTGATTAAAATTAATATACATGTATTTGTATATTACATTTTTGTTGATTTTGGTTGATTTCTGGAAAATCTATGCTCAGGATGTGCAATCAGTCTTAACACAATCTTAAAATAACAGTGAACCAATTTTCGGAGGTGGGCATATAATTTTACATGGCTCTTAACTATGTACTCTCCAGATATCTGCTATATTGCCTCTCTTTTTGCTATAATAAGTCACTTACATTTGACTCACTTTAATAAGTAGACAGCAGTATCTCATTTGCTTTTTATTTGTATTTTCCTGAAAACTAATGACATTGAACATCTCTCCATTTGTTTTCTGAACATTTAAATATATTTTGGGCAGAACCTATCAAAATCATCTGCCCTTATATTTTGATGAGGCAGGTTTTTTGTATTGTCTTTGAGTTGTCAAAATCCCTAAAATATTCAGAATAATCTCTCATATACAAGAAATGCTTTCTCTGTAAAATATTCTTGTATTTTCATTTTAAGGTAAGAGTATTTTAACTCTGGAAAGTCTAAATTACTTTCTGTTCTAATTTATGCTTATTTTATTGAACCTTCTAAAAAGTGTTCAGCTATTCCAGGTAACCTAGATTTCTCTTTCTCACTTTTCCTCAAGGAGTTTTCCATTTTAGGTGTTCCACTTAGCTTTATGATCTGTTTTTAAGTAACTTTTCCGTGTGGTGAGATTGGAAGTTTGTGCTGCTACCTTCTGAATACCCAGCTTTTGTAATTTCCTTTCTCCTGTTTTATTGGCTTGGCCTCTTGTTTTGAGAAGCAATTGCTAATTTATATGTAGAATTGTCACAGAGCTTTGTGCTTTCTTTCACCTATATGGCTCTTCTTTTTCCAATAATACACCATCCTTGAAATTACAAAAACAATGCTTGAGTGGCACTAATAGGGTTGTCAATTTCTTTCAAGTATAATGTTGAATATTTTATTGGCTTTGTTATTAACCTATAAAAATATTCATTTAAAATATTGAATTTTCATGTATATATACATACACACACATATATATATGTTTATATTCTGTTCCTTAAAATCATGTTTTGTAATTTGACCAGAAACTTCCCAGCATGAATTTATTAGTTCTTTCAGTATTTCAGAATTTTCTTGCTATTCTAAGTGAT
Organism: Ondatra zibethicus; assembly: GCA_004026605.1. Taxonomy (NCBI): domain Eukaryota; kingdom Metazoa; phylum Chordata; class Mammalia; order Rodentia; family Cricetidae; genus Ondatra; species Ondatra zibethicus. The sequence continues at coordinate 117,242 of PVIU01003405.1, read as the reverse complement.
ATTGTGAGACAAACATTCACAAGATCACTTGGAGAATCAATTGCTGGGCTATCTCAAAGACATAGCATATACTCACATGTAAAAAATATATATCAGTACAAAATCAAATTAAATGAGACTTAGAACAAAATCTAAAGAAACCAGAAACATGATCTAAAACTCATCTCTTAATTCAGTCTCACAGGATGTACAGAATTCCAGCAGAACCAAGTTATTTTTTCTGTTTTTCAAATATCTATGGTTTTCATTGCGAAGTCGTCAGGCTGGAAGTGTCTGCCTTGTGTTTATCAGAATAGAAGAGATTAAGCTTGAGCCCTCCAGAATCAATACCACAAACAAGTTTGCTTCTCCAGAAATCATGCTTGTAAGTCCGTTTCCCATGTTTTCTTTTTCTGCACAAATACTTTGGAAATGCTTTCATTGCATAACTGTTCAAAACTCACGTGTAAGAAAATGAGTTGTTGGTAGTACTGATTTGTCACGAAACCATGTGAGTTCTAACAATTTATTGTTCTAAAGATTTTAGCATTTTCTATGTGAACATTCGTGTCACACACAGCAATTGATAATGATGCTTCTTCCATTAATAGCTGTAAAGCAGTTCATTACTTCAGCATGCAGTATTTCATTGACTGAGACCAAAGAATACTATTCACAAGTGGCAGTGAAAGCAAACACCCCTGTCTCCTTCATTCCATCTCTTCTTAATAAGGGATTCTATCTTCACCATGAAATTTGAGGTTTGTTATAGGATCTTTGTAACCACTCTTCAGCAGATTTAAGAAATTTATGTGCTTTTTTATGTCAAAAATCTCATATGAAGAATATTAAATATTGTCAGAAGATGTAATGTATCTAGTGAGTTGATTGTTTACATATTATAATCTAACGTTGTCAATGAATATGGTAAATGGTACTGATTGAATTTTTAAAGTTGAGTGATGAATCTCAGTTGCTTATAATATATCACATTTTATTGTATTGCTGGATTATTTTACTAATATTTTACTGAAGATTGCTATAGTATATTTATAAAACTTATTGTTTAACTTGTAAATTAAGCACAATAAGAGCTAAACAATAATAACCAAAATTTATATTGAGCTATTGAGACAATATAGTGTAATAAATGTTATGAGAACTTGAAAAAACTTATTAGTGCACAGTTACCTAAGATAACAGCAATATATATATATATGTATATTCAGAATATATATTTTTAAGTAAAGCACTTCTGAATATTTATTCTTTGTTCTCAAAAATGCTGAAACTTTTGCGTCTGGCCTGTGGAAAGGGCATTGTTATCTATATTCCCCCAGAAACAGGTCCTTTTCCCTCTAATACCTCCAGATGATCTCATTCTCTACCTTTCTGAGTTTTCTGTGCTGTGTGGATTTAAGAGTTGGCTGCAGATTCTAGAGTTCTTTTCCACAGAACCTTCCCCTTTCTGCTATTGTCTCCTCTGATTTCCTGGGCAAAATGAGAGTCCCTTTTCTTAACTTAGGAACCCAAGTCCATTTTGTTCAATTTACTTCTTTCTGACTGCAAAATATTGAAGATAGCAAGCTCTAGCAAGTGAGAGCTTCCAGGAAAAGGCACCGTGCTTGCTTCTGGCCTTTTGTGGACATTGTCTCCTGTTCAATGTCTTAACATTAGCTGTTTTATCCATTGCAAGAATGCATGCTGAACTATTTGTCTATGCTTTTATTAGAAAGAATTTACAAACAACTGTTTAGATTTATTCATTATTGTACACAAACCTATATTGGAAGTAGGTTTAATGTATATAAACCTAAGTGATGTTCCTTCTCACAGGGATCAGTCTTCAGAATGTGGCTGTCTATGCCAATGATTATATAAATTTATGTTTTCAAATAAAAATACTAATGTAAATGCAAAATATACTACTTTTGCTTGTCTCATTATACTACTTAGCAATAGTTTCCTAGATTCAACATAGTGAACTAACTATCCTTTACATTTTTTAAGTTACATTAAAAAAATCTAATTCAAAGGAACTGAGAGTTTGACAGTAATAGAAAATGCTTACTCCTCTGAGATTTAAAAGCACAGCACCACAAGTAACTTACCAGTATAATTCTTGAAACTTTGTGGAAAGGTTCTGCTAGGAAGCAAAGTTATGAAAGGTTGAGATATTGGGGCCCATGAATGCCAATCTAAAAAGATTGACACTATTTTATAAGCACTTATAAGCATTTTATAAGCACATACAATTTAAATGTCAATAAATATATTTTCATCCAACTATTTCTGTATAGTTTTGTGCACACAGTATATTTCAATTTGCCAAGATCATCATATCTAGCAATTTCCAGGAGAATACATAAATCACATGTCTATGCCCTTGCCTGTAAGACCTTGTCCGTGTAGTGTGCCTTTATTCAAGCAGAGACAGAGCGGAGCCTGTTCAGATCTCAGCTTAAGAGAAACATTCAGCATAATATCTATGAGTGATGCCCATACGGGTACACCTCTAGAGATTTATATATGTTATCCTGCAGACAGCAGCAACTTCTCATCTTGGTTACAATAAGGAATGTCTTAAGCATATTATTAAACCAGGAAAACTGATTTTAGAGCTGGTATAATTCCATATGTCTATCATATATTAAGAAAGTCACTAGAATTCTTGCCTAAGAGTATTTCTTTAGTTACATTCAGGTTTTCTAGCTCCATCACTCCGTAACTGTCTTAGTTGATTTGGAGAGCAGAAAGGAAGAAATCATTGATAGAGGGAAAGAAATCCAGACAAAATGGGAAATCACATAGCTGAATGTACCAAACATAATCATTTTGCTCTGAAAACATTTTTGGAACAATCTTTAAATTGATCTCTGTGATTAGGAAGAGGATGTTGTTTAGGTCTGCTCATAATATCTAACCTTAAACTTGAAAAGTGGTGTGAAAAATGTATTCACTAGTTTATACCAGACATGGTCCATTAGAACAAGGTGACTCATTTACAAATATAAAAATTGGAATTCTCAAGGTCTTTTAAAGAGAGGGGAATTAGATTCTAGGCATATAGACAAAATATGCTCTTTACCAATTAACTACAGCTCTATTGGCTTCTTTTCACATTAGAAAAAAACAAAATACTCTTGGTGTCACCTCAGCATAGAATAATGTAGACTTCAGACACAGTCCATGAGCTCTTCTTTCCTAAAATATTACAGTTATTTTACTTTAAGATCTCAACAAATCTTACTGTAGACCATAGTTCCTAGAGGCACATCCTGTGCCCCACCCCAACACAGTGGTGCACCCAAAGACCTGGGAGAAGCCTCCCCACACCCCTGCCCACTCGCAAGAGCATCTTGACCACCAAAGCTTGGGCCAGTTTAAACATGGAAAGGTGAGTCTGGGTTCCCTGTTAAAGAGCCCTACCTTCTAGGCCTTAGACCACAGAGGTATATCCTGTGACAAACTCCAACCCAGGGAAGCCCCAGAAACCTGGAAATCACCTCATCAGACCTCCAAACATTTCTCAAGGCATCTGTCCCCACCATAGCATTGGCAGTTAACGCCCCTGGAGAGGTGAGTGTCTGGGTCCCCAGCTGGAGGACCCTACTCTTTAGTTCCTAGATCCCCCAGGACACATCCCCCTACCCACACCCAGTGAAGCTCAAAAGACCTGGAAGCAGCCTCCCACACTCCCAACTATCCTCTAGAGCATCTGTGACCACCAGACCCTTGAGCCCAACTATACCTGGTGGAGCTTCAGAGCCATTCAAGCAACCATTAAGGTGAAGACCCACCTGGACATGGAGGAAGAGTGACCATCTAAGCCACAGGCCCCATCTGCACCAATTGGAGGAAGAGGGCCCATGAAGTAAGACCCTACCCAAACCCATTGGAGGAATAGATGGACAGACAGCAGTGTAAGAACATATTCATCAATATAAAGAGCAATATGGCATCACCAGAAACTAGTGGTTCTACACCAGCAAGACCTGAACATCTCAATGCAGATGAAGCAGAAGAAAATGACCTTAAGAATAACTTTATCAAGATGATGAGGGTCTTAAAGAGAAAATGAAAAATTTCCTTAAAGAAGTGGAAGAAAAGGCAATCAAAAAATTGGAAGAATTGGAAGAAATCAACAAATCCCTTAAAGAAAACAAGGAAAGTCAGAAAAAACAAACAGATGAAGAAAATGGCTCAAGACTGGAAAACTGAAATAGAAGTAATAAAGAAAACACAGACCATGGGAATTCTGGAAATAGAAAATCTGGTTAAATGATCAGGAACTACAATTACATGCATAATAAACAGAATACAGGAGATGGAAGAGAGAATCTCTGGTGTTAAAGATATGATAGAGGAAGTATATTCATTGGTCAAAGAAAATGTTAAATCCAACAAATTCCTAGCACAAAATAACCAAGAAATTTGAGACAACATGAAAAGACCAAATGTAGGAATAATAGGAATAGAAGAAGGAGAAGATGTTCAGTTTAAAGGCACAGAAAATATATTCACCAAAATCATAGAAGAAATCTTTCCAAGCCTAAAGAAGGACATGCCTATGAAAGTATAAGAAGCTTAAAGAACACCAAAGAGGTTGGACCAAAAAAAGCATCCCTTTGCCACATAATAATCAAAAACACTAAACATACAGAATAAAGAAAGAATATAAAGAGCTGCAAAGAAAGAAGGCCAAGTAAAATATAAAGGTAGACCTATCAGAATTATATCTGATTTCTCAATGGAAACTCTGAAAGGCAGAAGGTCCAGAATAGGCTTTCTGCAGACAATAAGAGACCATGGATGCTAGCTCAAACAACTATATCCAGCAAAACTTTCAATCACCATAGACAGAGAAAGCAAGATATTCCAGGCAAAACCAGATTTAAACAATACCTATGCATGAATTTAGACCTACAGAAAGTATTAGAAGTAATACTCCAACCTAAGGAAGCTAGGTACAACCACACAAATAGAGGCAATACATAATCCCACAGCAGCAAAACCCAAAGAAGGGAAACACTCACACAATACCACTACCACCATCAACAAAATCAAAATTAAGAGGCACTAACTATCACTGATTATTAATATATCTTAATATCAATGGTCTCAATTCACCTATAAAAAGGCACAGAATAACAGAATGAATATGAAAACAAGATCCATCCTTCCATTGCATCAAGAAACACACCTTAAATTCAAAGACAGACATTACAGCAGAGTAAAGGGTTAGGGCAAGGTTTTCCAATAAAATGGACCTAAGCAACAAGCTTGTGTAGCTATCCTAATATCTAACAAAATAGACTCCAAACTAAAATCAATCTAAAGAAATGATAATGAACATATCATAATTGTCACAGGAAAAATCCATCAAGATGAAGTCTCAATACTGAACATCTATGCCCCAAATATAAGGGCACCCATGGTACAAGAGAAGGCCCTCTTGTTTGTCCTGGCTCCCAGCTAATTTAGCCCCAAAATAACCACACAGGAACTGTATTAGTTAAATTTCTGCTTCACCTATTAGCTCTAACATCTTATTGGCTAACTCTTACAACTTGATTTAGCCCATTTCTATTAATCTATGTATCGCCACATGGCAGTGGCTTACCAGATAAAATTCTAACCAGTGTTCATCTCAGGCAGAGGATCCATGACATCTCTCTGACTCTGCTTTCTTCCTCCCAGAATTCAGTTTTGTCTTCTCTGCCTACCTATGTTCTGCCCCACCAAGGGCACAAAGCAGTTTCTTTATTAACCAATAAAAGCAACACAAAGACAGAAGGACCTCCTACACTACACCCACATTTGTAAAAGAAGCATTACTAAAGCTAAAATCCTACACTATGATAGGGGGAGACACCCCACTCTCGCCACTGGGAAGGACTACCCAAAAGAAACTTAACAGAGAAATAAAGGAACTAACAGAAGTTATGACTCAAATGGGTTTAACAGACATCTATAGAACGTTCCACCCAAACATATACACATACAAAATATATCTTCTTCTCAGAACCTCATAGAACCTTCTCAAAAAACTGACCACATCCTTGGTAACAAAGCAAACCTCAACAGGCACACAAAAAAATATTGGAATAATTCCCTGTGCCTTTGGATCACTGTGACTTAAAGTTAAAATTCAGCAACAAAACTAATTGCACAAAACCAGCAAATGCATGGAAATTGAACTAGGCTCAACTGAATCAGCCCTGGGTCAAAGGAAGAAATTAATGTCTTCCTAGAATTCAATGAAAATGAATGCACAACATACCCAAACTTATGGGACACTTTGAAAGAAGTGCTAAGAAAAAGAAAGTTCATGGCACTACATAAAGAACCTGGAGAAATCCCACACTAGCGACTTAACAGCACACCTGAAAACTAGATTAAAAGAAAACAAAAATAACCAAACTCATCCAGGAGGAATAGACACCAAGAAATAATCACATTGATAGCTAAAATCAATAAAATGGAAACAAAGAATGCAATACAAATAATCAATTAGATAAAGAGTTAATTTTTTGAGAAAATCAACAAGATAGACAAAGCCTTACCAAACTAACCAAAATGTAGAGAACATGCAAATTAACAAAATCAGAAATGAAAAGCAGGACATAACAACAGACACAGAGAAAATTCAGAGGATCATCAAGTCATACTTGAGAAACATGTACTACAAAAATTGGAAAATTTAAAGGAAATGGATAGTTTTCTGGTTATGTACCACATACAAAAATTAAATGAAGAGCAGATAAACAATTTAAATAAACCTATAACCCCTACAAGAATAAAAGCAGTCATCAAAGATCTCTGAACCAAAAAAAAGCCCAGGATCAGATGGTTTCTATCAGAAAATGCACAGAATTCTGCCAGAATTTGAAAGAACTAAAATTAATACTCCTGAATTTGTTCAACACAATGGAATCAGCAGAAACATTGCCAAAGTAAGGCAACAGTTACCCTGTTGGCCAAACCACATAAAGATGCAAATAAGATAATTACAGTCCAATCTCTCTCATTAACATTGATGCAAAAAATACTCAATAAAATACTGCAAACTAAATTCAAGAACACATTATAAAAGTCATCCAGCATGATAAAGTAAGCTTCGTTCCAGAGTTGCAGGGATAGTTCAACATATGAACATCCACCAACATAATACACCATAAAAACAAACTGAAAGAGAAAAGCCACATGATCATCTCATTCGATGCAGAAAAAGCCTTTGGCAAAATGCAACATCCTTTCATGATAAAGGTCTTGGAGAAATTAGGGATACTAGGAACATACCTAAACATAATAAAGACAATATACAGCAAGCAAACAGCAATATCAAACTAAATAGATAGAATCACTATTAGTATCAAAGTGATTTACTAAAATCAGGAAAAGATAAGGCTGACCACTCTCTCCATATATTTTAATACTTTTTAATATCTCCCTAGTACTAGAAGTTCTAGCTAGAGCAATAAAACAACAAAAGGCAACCAAGAGGATACAAATTGGAAAGGAAGAAGTAAAATTTTCACTACTTGCATATGATATGATTGTTTACATGAGTTACTCAAAAGATTCTACAAGGAAACTCCTACAGCTGAAAAAAGCAACTTCAGTAATGTGGCAGGATATAAGATTAACTAAAAAAAAATCAGTAGCCCTCATATATACAAATGATAAATGGACTAAGAAAGAAATCAGAGAAACATCACCCCTCACAATAGTCACAAACAACATAAAATATCTTGGGGTAACTCTGGCCAAACAAGTGAAAGACCTCTATGACAAGAACTTTAAGTCTTTAAAAAAATAATGACAGTTTGAATTTTGCAGGAAAATGGATGGAACTAGAAAGCATTATTTTGAGTGAGGTAACCCAGACACAGAAAGACAATTATCACATGTACTCACTCATAGGTGGTTTTTAAACATAAAGCAAAGAAAACCAGCCTACAAACCACAATCCCAGAGAACTTAGACAACAATATGGACACTAAGAGAGACTTACAGAGATCTAATCTACATGGGAAGTAGAAAGTATAAAAAGACAAATCTCCTGAGTAAATTGGAAGCATAGGGACCTTAGGGGAGGGTTATAAATGGAGGGATGCCTTGTTCAGTGTAGGTATATGGGGGAGGGTCTTGGTCCTGCCCCAAGTGATGTGACAGACTTTCTTGATTCCCCATGGAAGGCCTCACCCTCTCTGAGGCGTGGATGAAGGTGGAGTGTGGAGAAGATGGGGGAGCCGGGCAGAAGGAGAGGGAAGTAAGATTGGTATGTAAAATGAGACTTTTAAAAATATAATTAAAAAGATCTTAACAAATATAATGGCCTATATTTTTTAATGTGGGAAAAATAAATTCTGTAGCACTTGTGTATAAATAATTGATAGCTGTGTGAATGTTTCATATTTAGATATAAAGTAAGAATGAATAAAATGAAAAATTAAGAAGTAAAGGGCAGTCTGTTAGATCAACTGTGGATCACTCATATGATGCATTATTCAAAGTAATGTAAGATTGTTAATATTTGAAGCAATTGTACATGTCCTCATTAAATTTTCATTGAAATCTATGTAACATTTATGTTTTATAAATGCCACAGAATGTCTTGTTTCCATTTGATTTTTCCTTGAATTTTCTACAGCCAACATTTTCTCCATCAACACTAGTTAGAAATAGTTTTACACCTAAATATAACAAACTATTCCATTTAATTGATATTGTACTTTATGACATTATTAACTCTAAATTAAGTGATCGAGTGTTATGATCTAGCTGCCCTCACTCCCCCTGACCGACAGCGGAACTTCCTTGTGTATGTAATTGACAAGGATGTTTGTGTTCTTTCTGGCCGATGGTTTTCCACAGAAGCAGTAGATGTATAAAAGGCTTTAGCTGAGGCAAAATAAAAGTTGCTGTTCTTCCACCTGAAAAGAAGCCTCCCTGTCTCAATCCCGGCACCCCCTCCAGTCTTGGCATCCAGGCTGCACCACTAAATAGATTCCCAAGGGATGAACAATGAAATCTCTTCCTGCAACCCATTTTTAAAATCCAAGCCTTACTAATATATTGTGGTATGATTATCAAGTAAAGATTGCATTCTTGTGTGGTTCAAATTGTGAAGGAAGTTAATTTTATTCTTGCCTGCCCAACGCAGCTTTTTTCATTTGTGTTGTCTCCACTGAGCAAGGCTGACTCATGCTCCAGGATATTGTGCTATGTGTATTTGGCTATACTCAGACCCTACATTTATGTCTTGGTCAGGCATATTTATATTTTTTATTTTTGAAAAATGCTTTTTGCTTTTAGAATGTAAACTTTCAATATATATACTTTTATGTGTATATTTTTGGTAAGTTTACATACTATAAAGTTTGTGTTTTTTATTTTAGAGCCACTTTAGATTTATATAAATATTTTAAGATATTAGTGAAGGTTCTGACAAATCATTTTTCTTATTAGGATCTTAATTTACAATGAGACATTGACCACAATTAACAAGCAACACTGGCAGATTGTTAGTGTTTTTCCACAGTTTACCAGCATTTCTTTAAGGTGTGCTTAATTTCATCTTCTTCAGGCTTGGTCTCAACCTCTGCATTGTCCACTGTCTTCAGGGCTTCCTTGATTTACACAGCTGATATTGTATGTTGCAACCTCTGCATTGTCCACTGTCTTCAGGGCTTCCTTGATTTACACAGCTGATATTGTATGTTGCAACCTCTGCATTGTCCACTGTCTTCAGGGCTTCCTTGATTTACACAGCTGATATTGTATGTTGCAACCCTCTGCATTGTCCACTGTCTTCCGGGCTTCCTTGATTTACACAGCTGATATTGTATGTTGCAACCCTCTGCATTGTCCACTGTCTTCAGGGCTTCCTTGATTTACACAGCTGATATTGTATGTTGCAACCCTCTGCATTGTCCACTGTCTTCAGGGCTTCCTTGATTTAGATGACTTTACTAATTTTGAAGAAGAAAGAATTCTGTAGCACCCATGCCTGATGAAAGATGTCTGATCATTTCCTCATGATTCGAACACATCTATAAATATCACATAGAAAAGCCACAGTAGACAAAGACAAGATCTCCTGAGTAAATTGGGAGCATGGGGACCTTGGGGGAGTGCTGAAGGGGAGGGGAGAGGCAGGGAGGGGAGCAGAGAAAAATGTAGAGCTCAATAAATATCAATAAAACAAAAGAAAAGCTACAGAAACACGCAAAGAATTTCTTCTTTCAGTGTATCCTGAGCATACATTGCCTACCTGAGAACAAAAGTCACTGCTGACCTGTATTATCTGGAAGTTATAATGTTGGGAACATTTTAAAATTATATTCGTGTGTGTTGTGTGTTTACATGAGCAAGCACATATGTATGTGCATGTGTATAAATACAAGCAATTCCAAAATCCACGGATTATTATAGAAACCAGAGGACCATTCTTAAGCGTCATTTTTTTTCCTGCCATCTTGTGGCAGTAACTGAACTGCTTGATATGGTTTCTGGGAATCAAACTCTGAAAAGAACAGCAATTGCCCTTAACTGCCAAGTCATCCCTCCAGCAACATTATTCTACTATTGATTGCATTATTTTGATTTTTATCATTTTGTTCTTTATTAGATTATCCAAGCATTTTATGATTTAATTCTTATGTTCTGTTTTATATCTTAAACATGAATTGTTTTACCAACCTTTAATAATTATATCTTCAATGCTAAAATAGAAATGCTTTCCTGTGAGAATCAGATATAAATGACTTTTTTTGACAGCCTTGCAAACAAGCTCAAATTTCATGGATGAATCCATGGCTTTTTTCTCTTGATTGTATGTTTTTTACTGAAACAAGACTTAAACTCTATAAATGTTGTCTTTGGAGGAAGAATCTAACATATGTACTTCTGTTTCTTTGAATTCAAATTGCCCTTTAAGTCTAACTTGTGATTTCATTATGATATGACTAAGTAGGATTTTCCTTGGATTAATTTTGCTTCATATTTACAGTATTTGTTGAAATTATGACATGAATTCCTTTGTTCATTTTGGAACCTTTCAGGAAAAATGTCCTCACACATTTCTTTTACACCTTCCTGTTCCTCTTCTTCTGAGAGTCCAATAACATGTACAGTTTCCCTCCATGTGTTCTCTGTGTATTTCTGCCCATTTTCCAATTCTTGTCACATTTGCTCATATTTCTTTGTTTGTCTTCGTCTACTGCAGCATATTGAAGGATATGTATAATTTTAAGTTAAAGCTTTTGGTTTATTCTCAAAATTTTGTGGTGAAATTCTCTAAATCGATTCTGACATTATTAAGCACAATAATCATGGTTACTTTTAAGACCGTGTATAATGGCTCTGATGCCTGTTTATCCTTCTGGCTAGTTTCAACTCATTCTCTTGTGCTTTAGACTTGGCCCTACCCTGTTTTGCACATTATTTACTGACATAAATTTCTGTGAAAATTAAAGATAATCAAAACAAAAATTAAAACTCAGAAACTTTTGTTTTACATTCCATAAGATTCATTATATTTATTAAATAATTCCCTTTAGGGGACAGCCAAATAAATCAGACATTAACTTTTGGTACATTGTTTTGCTAGTTTTGAAATATCAGGATTAGTATCTCTAATATTCCCCACCAAAATAACTCAGTTTGTTTTTTTCCCACTTACTTTTTATTTGGTCTTATCTGATGAAGAATTTGCCACTGTCTTGAAGATCCACTCAAACATCCACTAAAATTAACTGTCATGTTCGTCTAATGCAGAAAAGAGAACCTAATATTGTTTCTAAATATTCATGGCAAAGGTGTGTGACTTAATCTTGGAGATGCTTAAGTAGCACTCTGTCCAAAACGTCTTAAAAAATATAGCATTCAGAATGCAGGACCAGGAGGATTGCTGAGTTAGAGGGCAGCTATGACTATAGTGAATACCAAAGAACTTGGGACTGCATAACAAGGCACCACACACACACGCACGCACATACGCGCACAGACACACACGCACATGCACACACACACACACACACACACACACACACACACTGGCTCTTACAGTTGGAACCTTGTTCTTTCAGTTGCAGAGCGCTCTAATTACGTCTTCATGGTTGCTTTTCTTCGCTTTCCTAATATACAGCTCTTTACTTTTTCTTTTCCACATCAGATGTGCATCTCCCACTGCGATGTATAGGTGATGGTGTTTGATGTTCTTTTCCCAGGGCCTCAAGGTTTTGTTCCCTTAACAAAAGGAAAAAGAGAAGGATCTCTGAGGCTTTTATTTGTTCTTTTCTGTAGGTGTTACTCCTTAGCCCAAATCTGCAGCAGGAAGACAGTGGCTGCTCTTAGAGAGTGATGATAAATCCTGATGTCAAATTTACTCCTCAGCAATGATCATTTCATTTATGCTGTGGTTTAGATGTTATGTTTTATTTCATTTGTCTTCTTTCTTCTGTATTTATTTGTGGCTTATACATAAGAATATATCATTGCCAGGTGGTGGTCATGCACGTCTTTAATCCCAACACTCGGAAGACAGAGGCAGGTGGATCTCTGTGAGTCTGAGGTCAATCTGGTCTATAGAGCTAGTTCCAAGACACTAGAGCAGTTACACGAGAAACCCTGTCTCAAAAAGCCACAAAAAAGAGAATATGTCATCATTAAGGAAGTTTCTTTGATTTATGTTTATATATACACAGTTGTACACAGTTGGTAATTTGCTGTTAGATATTTTTTCTTCATGGGGGGCCACTACCCAATTCCCAAATAAATATATGGAGACTTATTTTTAACTATGAATGCTCAGCCATAATTTGGCTTGTTTCTAACTAGGTTTTCTAACTTAAATTAAATTATTCTGTTTTTCTTTTTCTACATTTTGCCTCTGGACTTTTACCTTTCACCTTTCTTTACTCTTACCCTGCGACTGACTATTTGGCTGTGTGGCTGTGTGGTTGGCTGTGTGGCCGTGTAGCTGGCCCAAAACATACTCATCTCCTGCTACTTTTCTTGCTCCTCCCTCCTGCTGCCTATACTTCTCCTCCTGTTTATTCTCTCTGTCTGGCAGCCCTGTCTATTTCTCTCTCCTACCTAACTATCAGCTGTTCAGCTCTTTATTAGACCAAGCAGATATTTTAAATAGGCATAGTAACACAGCTTTACAGATTTAAACAAATGCAACATAAAAGAATGCAACACATCTTTGCATCATTAAACAAATATTCCACAGCATAAACAAATGTAACATATCTTAAACATTAGTTACACAACAGTAATTAACACTCAAAAGAAAATGACTCCGTATCAAACTTGCAGAAATTTTCAAAAGGAGAGAAAGAAGAGGGATTCTGTGAACAGAAAAAAAAAAAAAACCAAAACAGTTTCTCCGGACCACTGAGAAGCAGAGAAGTAGTCCACCCTCTATTGTTCGTGTCTACTGTCTACCCATGGTCTTCCTTGGGTCACTTCATCACTTTATCCTGAAGAGACAACAAATAGATCTACCGATCTGGGCACAGAAGTTCAACATCTTTAAACGAGGCACAAGATTATTTTCTTCTCTGTTTCAGGTTTTTATTCTCTATTCTTGCTGAGTATCAAAACATCATGAAGTTTTTGGGCCATTATATTTTTTTAATCTTTAAAAATAACTTTTTCCTTAAGTGAGTCTAAAACACTCTCCTTGTAAATAGTTCTCCGTCCCAGTTTCGCTTCTGAGTCCTTGTTAAGTGTTTTATTAAATGTTCCCAAGGCATTGATTCTTAAGCAAAATCTCTGGTAACTTTCCCTTACCAGCTTAACCATCCTTGTTCAGTTGTTATATAACAAAGTCATGTTAGTGGGACTTCATGCATGCAGCTTCTGACGTTTTTAAAAGACACAATATCATGACCAACTACCTGTTCTTCTGGTTCTTACAAGCTTTTCATCCCCATTGTAACATCCCTGAGTTTACGACCTCTGAGGTCAGCTTTAGCAAGACTTGTGGTGTGGATGTGTCAGTTGGAACTGTTCTCCAGACTCTGCAGCACACACAACTAAGCAACTGACAACTAAGAAACTGAGGGCAGGAGAAATAGACTCCCTCAGGAAAGCATACTAACTGGTTATTAAATATCAAATAATCAGTTCTGGAGTGTGTGTGTGTGTGTGTGTGTGTAGCAATATACAGACTGAGCAGATTGAATTCATGTATTTAAACACATGCACACACACACACACACACACACACACACACACACACCAGTTAAAAACCATAGATTTGCAATAAAGCAAGGGTAGGGTGCATTCATGGGAGGGTTTGGTGGAAGAAAGTGAAGGAGGAAATGATATCATTATATTATAATCTATTTTTTATAACTTGAAATAGATTATAGAGCTGTTCTGCTGCTTTTGGTAGTGATGACTTCCCATCTGTCTTTTTAAATGTTGAAAGACTCTGTATCCATTGCTCTTCTGCTGCTGTGCCAGAAGCAACCTATGGAGGAAAGGACGTATTTTGGCTTATGGTCCCACAGGGAGAGTCCTTCATGGTCAGAGAGATATGACAGTAAGCAAAAGCAGAATTTCCTCTTCTGTATCCTTACATCTGGTTGCCACAGAAAGTGCCTCCAACAGACCCCCTCAATCATCACAGAAAATTGTAAATGAGTATAAAACAGGAGACTTATTTTGACATGAAATAGTGGTAGTAATGTAAAAATCAGATCGATTCAATAATTATCATTCCTGAATTAAGAATGTCCATTGCTTCCAAAGACTTATGAACCCTGCTGGGGCAAGTTCACTGCCATCTGTTTTATTGAACTAGATACGTTAGTTTTTGCTGATGCTTGCATGTTGACCTTAGAAGTCTAAAACTCAATTAGTTTAAACATTTCCATCTCCTTTTTCTTCCTCAAACAATTTGTTTGCTTTTAAATCCAGGCTACTTACTAGGTAATTACTTCAAAAACAAACATATACCCGAATTTTGCAAGGCAAACTAATACCTTGTTTCCAAAACAACATATACACATACAGATATATCTACACACAAACACACGCACATGCATTATAAACTTGTTCCAGGATCCACATATGAGAGAGATAGTGGGATCTGGAGGAAGATGAGAGAGAGTTGGAGAGAGACACAGAGAGGGAGAGGTAATAAAGAATTTGTTTTTCTGATTAGCTCACAGTCTATGTTTGGCCATTTTTTTGTTTTCTTGTTTTATGTTGTCTTTGCTTTTTATTTTTTGGTTTTTTTTGTTTTGTTTTGTTTTTGCAAATATTCCTGCTTACTCTGTAACATGAAAGGCCATGACTGAGGAAATTAGGAAACAGCCTCTCAGAGAGGCTGGAAAACTAGGGAATAAAAGAAAGGACCCAGAGCCCCTATATTTCTTTCAGTGACATGTCTTCAATGAGCAAAGTCGTTCTATTAGCTGTGAGCACTGAAAAGTTTGGCCATCCCCTAGCTGCAGCACAGTTTGAAAACAAAGACCTTCATGGGATACTATGTGGTAATAAAGATCTAATCCACAACAAAGTTACATTTGGTCAGATTATACATAGCATATTATTCTGCACTATTTGGATAGATTCAAAAACTCTATCACATGAAAGATTTGAAAGAGAACTGGTGGAAAATCTAATTTTTTTCTTTCAGGAATATTTGGGGAAAAAGCTTACCCTCCCAAACTCTATTTTGCATCTCATTTAGGAAATAGGGCAGAGCACAACAAATATTTCTCCAGTATTTGCTAAACACACCATTGATATTGCTGTGATATGCTAACAAATATTCTGTAGCTTTCATGTAAAAAAGCTGTTTCTGGCCCTGATATTTTTACATTTTCCTATTATGCAGATTGACTGTTTTTGATAGGCCACAGTGATTGATGCTGGCTGTGCCTCACAAGGTGTAAATAAATTTTACTGTCTGAGAATTGGCAGAGCAACGGATACTAAAATACCTGTTAGTGGCTTTGTTGCTGTCCCCATAGTCTTAAATCCAATATGGCTTTGAAGTCTTTAATGATTTTCTGGTGGTCACTGAATGAAAAGTCTAGCAAAATTAAATTAGCAGAAAGACAAAGATAAAAAGTATTTAAAAAAGTATAATAGAGTCCATGATATTATTTCAGATATATATTCATTTTAGTGTCTCACTTTGCACTTGAGTGTAATGAAACATTTCCTCTATGCACTAGATCAAAGGGTTCTGAGTAAATCAACAATAAGCAAACAAATCCATAATTCCTCACGTTAACACAGGGGTAAAGGCAGAATGAGTGGGGAGGTGAGTATGAAAAGTACTGACAGCTAAGTGTATAATAGTAGCTGGAGCAGAAACTTTAGACTCAGACTGCTTTGGGGATCCTAAGCCCTACTGGATATATATTTCCAAATTATTTTTGCCTGTCCATCAACTCTGTGATTAGGATAATGATGGGCGGTTATAAAATGTTGAGAGATGAGATGCCTTCACATAGTGAAGCATTTTTTATTTAGCTACTGTTAGTTATCGAAAGTGTACATTCTGAGAGTTTTAAACTCAGCATCACTAAGTAGAACCAGGTGAAGTACCTGACACTGGCAACATCAACACTGGGAGGGACAGTCAGCAAGATCATGAGCTTAAGGTCAATTTACATTACATGCTGGATTTGACGCTAGCCTGAGATAAATAAAATCTTGTCTCAAAGAAACAGCCCAATACAAAAATAAAAATAACCAACATTTACCAGGAAAATTACGAATTTAATTTTTTGTTAGAAAAATCTGAGGTCATTGTTTTTTGAAAGAAACAGCAAGACAAAAAAAGTCTAATAGTTAACAGCAAATTTATTAAAAGTAAATTAAAATATTTTTTCTTAATATCCTACATGTTACCATGAGAATGTACACACAATTGTTTACATAGTTGGCATATTCTTAGAGTCTCCACTGTCATCTAACTCAGCTGTCACCCCTGAAAAGACTACACTCAGCTACAAAAGAAATGTTTCCAAATGCATAGAAGAACATATAGTATAGTACGTTTTTATGCTGATCTGAAACTGGTCAGTAAGATGGCATACTTATGTTAGTGCTTCTTATAGTAAGCTTTAAGAATAGAACAAATGGTGATGTAATCTCTAGGAAAAGAAAAATGGAAGTTTTAAAGGCATGCTGGGACGATGAGATGAGTGACCCCTAGCTGAGTAGGAAGATAAGATACGCAGAAGAATAGCATTAATGCTCACAGCCTATATTTCTCACTCGGAGATGGCCAATATTTGTTACTCAGTGTCTTCAGTTAGTGAAATTCAAATTATGTATGACATTAATCCTCTTCTATAATTAGCGATTGCCTCGAAAATGGAGTGTCCATAATAGACAAAGAGTAGCTTTTCATAAATGCCAATCAGGCACACTAATGAATACTTCCGAATGCAAGAAGAAAGATCTGTGTATAATGGAGGAAGCAGAAAAATCTTAGAGACTCCAAAATATTCTAAAACCATCTCAGAAGCACTCAGATAAAACTGAAAAAAAAGCACTAATCCAGATAGATTTATAGCGATTTTACAGCTCTTGTTTCCATCACCCTTCATAGATACATGAAAGAGATATGACCGAGCATTGTGATTATTTTCCTTTATTTCTCTCAGTACTTCCTATTTTGTCTAAAATTTTTAGAAAAGCTGATTATAAAACTTCTTGCACTCTCCTAGCAATGCATAAAATTCCAGTGGCTATGCTCCATGTGTTCTGTAATCTACTGTATTACAGTTCATATCACTGGAGTAAATAAATTTCAGGCATAAGCTAACTATGAATTCCTGGGCTACAAGTGACTAAGGATAGCTATGAATACAACCCACCAAAAAAGTGTAAGCTTACTTAAAGTATTATGAAAATATTTTTATTTGTGTGATATTTCTGTAGTTGATTGTGCCGCTCCAGAGTTTAGACTTTGTGAATGACAACACTGTGTTAAAAGTTGTACAAGCTTGAAAGTATTTGAAACATAATGATAGAATCTGAGTCTTGTTGTTCTGACATATCTTTTTCCTGCAAAGTATCATTAAATCCAGTACTATACATACCAGCTTATGAGGAAAAAATCCTACTGTAGAATTTTCTCATCATCAACATTTCTTGACCTCCTCATGAGAAACAGACACTCAGTTCTAATGCACTGGCTGTAGAATGCCTTTTTATCTGTAATTTCTCTTTCTGTACTTCCAGCTATCTCTAGTTAATCACTAACTGCCATAAGAAAACCTCAGAAATGAACAATTCATAAATTTTAAATTGTGTGTCATCTGACTGGCAATAATAAAATCTTATTCCATTGCTTTCAAAGGGCATTCGTTATCCTAGCTCACTGACATTATAAGAAAGGCCCACACATTAATACTATAATATCCTGTAATAGCTATGTTTTCTGTCACACTGGTCATGCTGCTGTCACTGTGCTTGTGTTCAAGTAACATTTATAGTTTAATCTCATTACACAGGTATGCATTACATCATTTCACATCATTAAAGATAAAGATCATCATAACACAATATGTTATGTTGACAGACCCCATCCAAATGACTTTTATTGCATTATATTGTAATAATGATTCTATTTCAGTAGTTAATGATGTTCGTGCCAATCTATGACTATTTCAAAAATTAAAGGTTATTCTGGAGTGTGTTAAGACATAGATTATCTAATATTTATACTAGTCAGAGTGTAAGACATTGGCTGGAACTGTTGGGCAAGACAGTGTCAATAATTTCCAAAGCCTTCCCTTTTTCAAACTCTAAAGATGCCTTTTGCATAAAAGATCCTTCTGTTCTTTCCATGGAGCCTGAAGAATCCTAAAATTCTGCTGAATTATTTTAGTGATTTTAAAAGCTGTTGCTAAAAATTATAAGCCCACATGCCAAGGTGAAAGGCCACTTAAGCCTTCTACTGTGCCAATTAAGTTAATGAATGCAAGGATAACCTACCTCCTAGAAAACATGGTTAAAATCTGTTATAATTAGATCTTCTTAGCGACGTGAAGATTTTAACAACCTACTGTCATTTTTGCCTTAGGTTTGCTTTTGCTTTGCTTTTTTTTCTGTATTCATTTCTTATTTTAACCATAACATTTTTTCTTATTTTTTTCAACCATTTGTCTTAGTGCTAAAACAATGCAGGTGGATTTCCGACTGTTTCATGAGGGAAAAGTCTCCATTAAATAGGTGTTCTGTATTCTTTTATGAGAAATTCACACAGCACAGAATGATTTTTATTAGGATGAAATCATAGAAGCAGTTGGATTCGTTTCTGAATGGAGGAGAGCAATGTTGATTTCAGGAACGTGCTATGTAATGGTAATAATGACCATAAATTGCTGTTGCTATAATACATATTACATTGCACCTTTTGTTTTGCATGGTTGTATAGATTTCAAATCCCTAAACTTGCATCATAGAATAAAATGAACATTCAAAGCCATTTTTTTTGAGTACGTTTTCTGTTTGGTAGCTTACAGATAAGAGCTCTCATAAGCTTTAGAAAGAAAAAAGTCTGACAACAGTATCTAGCTGATCAAAGAGTTTGTGAGTTATTAAAAGAAGGGAAATCTACAGAGTTGCCATTCTGTGTTATCGCTTCCTTTCTCTGTTTGCAGCTTACACAATTTTCATGCTTTCACATTGTGACAGTGGTTTAACATTTTAAATACGTTTTCTGATGCGATGGAAGGAGTATTGGGAACATTTGCATTTTCCCATTCTTTGGTGATTTTCTCTGTCCTCTGTCCCTGTAAAGGAAGTGCCATCCTGCCTTTGCCTGCAGTTATTCACCATCTTCAGAAACTGAAGTCACCTAGATCTGATTAGTTCACCCCACAGAGTTAAAAAACCTTTGCTTACTTCTTTTCCACATTGCATTTCTGTAAGAATCTGAAAATTTCAAGTTTGCAGCACAATCGAAATAAAATCCCTTTTCCATGGGTAAACTTAATGTGTTATATGGTATTGGAGAAATATAGGAAATAGATCATCTTTACAACATATTTTTTTTTTCTTGCTCTTTCTCTCATTCTCTTAGTTTTCTATTGAGACAAGATCTAATTCTTCTTACCAAAGTTGTGAGCCTCCCGTCTCTGGTTTCATCTGGTAACTTGATAAGCACGTCCATATCACATGAAAAGGTAACTTCATATAGCACCTTTCATTTTGTTTCTGTGGTACAATTAATCGTTTCATTTTCTATTCATTTGAATGTACTAGACTTATGAAAGAGCTTAGTGTCCAGAAAAGTTTAAAGGTTGGTAGTAGAGACAACTCTGTGATATAGTATTTATTTAGCATGATTTGGGCTTTGTGGTTCAGATCCCATCAACATAAATCAGCAACAATAACAAAATCATTAACAAAGAGCAACTTCCCCATGGCCCTGTACTGTCTCAGTAACTGCTGGGTAAAATTAATCAAATTGATCCTGCCGTAAGTAAAGTTGAGCCACGCAACAGATCATCTTCCCATCACTGAAGAAATGGGTTCAAGGTGCTTAAATACTTAACGCCCTATGATCTGTGTAATTTGCCAGTCTATTTCGACTGGAGCTATCCTTTGTTCTCATCCTGTGATTGGATTTTAAACCTACCATGTGCATTGCTCCTCATCATTTTCACACATGCTCCTCTGTGAAGCAAGCTCTTTTCTGCTCTGCTTAAATATAATTACATCTTACTATTAGTACCTTAATGTGAATTTTGCTTCCCGCAAATCAATATATGTCTTATCTAATGAAAATTAGATATCTAATGAAAATTAATATATGTGTTATCTAATGAAAATTACTTCCCCTGTACCTCATCTCAGCCTCACTCAGTATCAACTTCTGAGTGGTGAAACCAGCATTAATGGTAGAATTCAGTGCAAAAGGAACATTTTGGACCCTTTCATTAAGTAGGGAAAACTACTCCTGCAGGAATTAAATAATGATTAGTTTGGGTTTTTCTATTGTTGCTCATTCACCTTTCTTCTCTGTTCCCTGCGGATATTTTCTATGGTGATAGCTTTGGGTTACTGGTCTCAGGGCAGTGCTTCTTTTAACATTAATCACAGTGAATTTTTCATCTCAGATATTTTAGATTTTATGCTTCAGAGCTTGGTTGTTTGATTTTTTTTTAAATATCCCTCTTATACTTTTTAAATTTGTGAAGTTTGTGGAAAACAGTTAAATAAATATTTAAAATACTTAACAGCCAAGTCAATTCTAGATCAGTTTTTATTATTTTTCATTATTGGTGTTTCCTACTTCTTATGTTTATTAATTTTTTTGTTGGTAGCATCCTGGTGTGGATGTTACCTTGTTATGTAGTGTTTATATTATTATCATAGATCTTTTGAGTCTTTGTTTGGAGTGCAGGTTAGGTTGGTTATAATTCTTATTCTCCTTTTCTGGTTATGGGAATAGAACCAGGGATTGCAGAGCTTCACTAAGTGTTATGCGACTTGAGAGGAACTCCATCTGGGCCTATTTAGTAGTTACAACAAATACGATATACTCTGTCTCCACTGAATTCACTAAGGTCTTTAGTCTTTCCAGATGGTGGACATAGGCATTATAGACAGTCAATCCTACGTGAGAGTAAGCCAGAGTCACCATTACATTTAGCCTGTCCGAGTGATTATTTCCTAGCTCCAGGAGATAAACTGTACGCACGCATCAGTGCTCAGCTGAACACTGTGAGGGAAACCTTTCTTTCTTTTTTTTTTTGTATTCTTTTATTTTTTTCCATTCAAAAACATAATTAAATAAATAAAAATTTTACATTTCTTCCCCTTCTCCCGGTCCCCTTCCACTACCCCCCACTCCTCCTCCCTCCTCCTTCTTCCCCAAAAGAGGGCATGGTATCCTGCCCTGTTGGAAGTCCAAGGCCAACCCCCCCCCTCCCGGCCTAGGAAGGTGTGCATCCAAAAGATCTCCAGGCTTGCCCTTCTTAGCTCCCTTCTCCTCTTCAGGATCTTGCATTCACATTGTCTGGATTTGTCTCTCCTGATTCTCAGTTCTGTGGTCTCTCTCCTGCACAACCACCTGGAACCCCCTAGTGGCATGGTGACCTGGTTCTTTTTGTATGTGTGGAAGTTTTGCTACCATTGCCTCTGCAGCCTGATATCCTTGTAATCCATTTTTGTACTTGCTTGATGATTTACATAGTCTAAAGCAGCAATATGAATCTATCTAACTCTTTGTTACTCTGCACTGCCCTGAATCAGAAATGGCACTTAAGGGTTCTCAAGTTTTTAATTATAGATTTATTTATCTTCAGTCTCCACTTCCTTCTTTCTTTCCTTCTTTGCTTTGTCTTTCCCAACTCTTTGTCTTCTACCTTTTTCCTCCTCATCCTCTTCTGTCACCTTTGCTCATGTCCCACTAACTGAATGCTTATATTACTCATAAAACTATGTCAAACTTATTGACATGATAGTTATGACCTGATATATTTGTTTTCTCAAGAATATAAAATTATATTCAAGAAAACAATAATGATTTAAAAAAAATCCATTAATTGAAATGTGTACCTTAGACAGTTTGTGAATACTAACTGAGGAGTAACTGGGAGTCTTATTATAAAACTTATCTTTGATAAAATGAACAGAAGGAGTAGAAACAGAAAGAACTCTATCTACTTTATAAAGATTTAGAACAAGCATGTTTCAACTTTATCCCTGTTTAGTGTTTTCACAACAAAATCAAAGGCAGATTCCTTAACATCCAGACATAACCTACACAATACAAAAAACAGCATTTGAAATCAAGTGGCAAATGTTATACAGATATGCCAACACATTTTAATAAAGAAAGTCTATTATGCCATTTTCCTCTGAAATCCCAGATAAGGCTGTCAGTCTTAGAATTGAATTCAGTTTCTCTCTTGTATTCTTAGGGCCACAGCCTAAGAAGTAGCACAATATTTTACTGCTAGATACACAATAAATCCTTCACACATAAATGTGTACAGATAGCCAGGGAAACAAAAAGTTTGGGATTTTCCTCAAATATTACTTAAGCTCAGAATCCAGAAAAGTTGTTACCTTCATTTCTTCCCATATTCTTAAGTCTTCAGAGACAATCACTATTAATTAGTTAAGCACCTGTGTGTAGCAGTTTTCCAAGCTGACATAAGACAGAAACAATAATAAAATAGTAAGGTGAAAGAAATCTTTTGTAGAGTACGCCATTATAGGATTCTAAGGTAAGAATTTAAGACAGTGATAAATATTACTGGTAAAATTAATACAGATGAAAGGGTGGTAAAGAATGACAGAGCAGCAATGATGACACTAATGACCAGTATGATGTTGTTATTTTGTTCTTTCTAATATAATATCCAAATTGTTTGCATTATGAGTGGATGTTTTCTAGATTCCATAAAATAACCCACTATTATCCTCAAAGAAAGTTGCAGTTTGTTTAAAAAAGATCACTAACAATTTTGTTGCTCTTGTTTATTTTGTCTTTTTACTTCTGTCTTTAAAGTAATAGCAAATAATAGGTTTAATTCCTGGAAGATATACTTCCCACTAAATATTTTATTTAAAAACCATTCACACACACACACACACACACACACACACTCTCTCTCATTTTGTGTTCATCACATGGCTTCTTTGAAAACTAAATATTAAAGTTGATTAAAATAATATTAAGAGAGCTAGCGTTAATACCAGAAATTAAATTATCTTTTAAATACCAATTTCAACCAGTCATGTGACTTAAGTAACTAAGAAGGTGCATTCCATATTCTGCATGTTATATATCATAAAGTAAGTGTTCCTCTCCGAGTTTCCATAGTGCCCATTTGTTCCATTTTAATCTGTAATCAAGAGGTCAAACGTGAAAGAATAACTTCATCAATATATCTTTCAATTTTGATATTTCTACATGATTTCTTTTTAGAATGCAGGATGACCTTAGGAAATCTAGTGTTTGTTTTCCATGCATTGATTTCTTGACTGACATTACCGAATCACAGAACCACCTGCTTGAGTTTCCTCATCTGAAAACCAGAGATAAGAAGAATTTCCTGCTGCTACCATTAGGATCAAAGAGTGAATAGTTCTAAGCTTTGATAACAAAGGAATCATCTGTGGCACGGAAACATCACAAAGTCAAAGCTTAGTAGATCAGGCCTGCAGAGCAATGCCCTCTGTTGTCAAAACAATCTATCCCCAAAGCCACAACTGTTTCTCAAAGAGAATTTTTTTCAGATGTCAGACTGAAGTCATCATTCCTCTGTTGCTGTGAAACTTGCTCTCATTGTCTTAAACTTTAAAATCAGGAATAGAAACAGGAAGATAAAAGAGATCCATGGTGCCTGTTAGAAAAATAATTGCTTATGTGTCTCCCTAAGACCTTCCTCTGTCCCAACGATCAGTATCTATGCCAGTCTTTATATTCAGCTGGGCAATTGATAGAGTCTTTAACATTCACCAACATTTTAATGTTTGTGAAATGTATGGTCAACTTGCATGGTTCCTCGCCTTATGGTATTAGGCTTAAGGGTTGATAATGATGACAATGTGGAACAGAAACAAAATCATTAATACATGCTGAGGCTCTTGTATACAAGATAACTGACAAAGGGCTTATTAGATACATGCTGGTATTAGGCATCAATGACAAACCCTATTTGCATCCTCCCATCCCATTGACAGTACTGTTTGTACTGTCCTGTCTATCTCCCTCTTCATTATTGTAGCTCTTTTAGTGTGTCTGTAATTACACCGGCGACTGTCTGGACTTTCCAAGCTGTGTACTGAGTTACAGTCATTTAATTTGTACCCTTAGTTACTAACACAATCTTGTTCTTTTTTGTCCAACTTTAACAAACAACCATTCTCGACTGTAGCAGACCTCACACCTTTCTTTTATTGCAAATACTTTAACTCTCAGCCTTCTGTCCTCGGAGAAGTAGATATACAGCTAATAACCTATGAACCATCTATTTTTCAGAAAGTCAACAGAAAGTCCTAAATGTAATATAAATATAAGATGTAATTAAATAATACACATTCAATTTGGAAATGTGTGAGTGGGCTTATACATAGAAAATTTGAGGAAATAAGTAGCTAGCACTTGAATGCAGAATGTGACTTATATAACGACTCCAAAAGCAAATGATGCAGATAAAAGACACCGGGAACATCAGCTCTGCTACTGGTAGTGTGCACTGAAATAGCAAATACATGAAAACAAAATCCTCTGTTGATTCAGTGAAGATTGCAGCCCTGGAAAATACACTGTATGTATTGAAACCATTCAGAGTGTTTTATTTATGTGTTAATGGCATGGGGTGCCAGACAAAGCAAACTCCCAAAGCCAGTTTGTTCAAATCACATGAATATTTATCAAGTATTTCTGAAGCTGGAAAATAAAAAAACACTTTGCTCTGTCATCCTGTCCTTTGGACTGACAAACACCTGGCTTTTGGCACAGTCCTTTATTGATTGCATGCAGTGTCATACAATAATTATGAAACCTCACAACTGCATATATTCCTCTAAGATGAAACCTAGACAATAAGAGCACCCCAACAGTGAGTTCCATGTGAGATAGTACATAATGGTCACAAGCTTTGTTTTCCTTTTATTTCTCTAGAGAAGTACTCTGACTTAAGTATCGCCATTCCTATATACCATTATGTATAACATGACATGCTTGTTAAATCACTTAGTGTTTTCTTGTCATGCACTCCGAACTTGTTTGTAAATGTGGACTATTGCTATTTTCTTGTGGGAGCTTTGAATACAATCACCTCACCAATCTCATAATTAAAAGTATTGTAATTACTGATTTATTGGAAAGATGCATGTGTTATCTCAACAGTAGTTGTCAAAGTGATCTCCCCACCATACACTGGGAAAGCAAAATCAAGAGAACAGCTGCATATAGCCACAACCTAGTATTTTCCATTTGCATTTTATTTTATTTATATTTAATTAAGCTTGCAGAGCTAGGGCCTCCCGACTGTCCGTGGCTGCCCTGGAACTCCTTATGCAGAACAGGATGGCCTTTAAATAAAAGACATCCACCTGCCTCTGCCTCCAGCTGCTGGAGCGAAAGGTGTGCACCACCAGGCCCACCCTTATAACAGTTTTAAAGAAAAGAACGATGCTGTTGGTTATTACTGTAGTTTTAATTGGAATATGCCTAATGAGTAAGAACCTAATAAATGTTTTTGTGTAAATGTTTCTCCCTTCTGTATTTTCTCATATACAATTTCTTTTCAAGACATACCGCACTTTAATATGGTTGTTTACTACTTAGTGTAAACTAATAATCACTTCATATAGTCTAAACAAAAATCTGATGAAAACATTTCTAGAAATAATTGTCCCAGTCTGTATCTCATCTTTTAGCTTTGTTTTTATTATTTTTATTTTTTGGTAATACTATGTATTTAAGGTATACAGCATGCTGCTATTATATGCATGTTGTGATTTCATGCCATTTTTCCCATCTGTTTTCAGTTTATTCCCCTTAGTAATCTAGTTCTCTAGGTTAGAGCTTGTACCTTTAATGGTAACATCTCTTTAATTTTAGGGTTGGAAAATATTCTATTATATCGATAATATTTTAACTATGTATCTCTTAATAGGAATTTTGGCTTTTTCTATATTTTAGCTGTAGTGTCTATGTATACCATTAACATGGAAATGAACACGCATTTACAAAGTATGAATTTTGCTTACATTCAATATAGGTATGAAAACAAAAGTTCTGTTTTGCAATATGATTGCACTTTTATGTGTGAAAGTTCAATATTCTCTTCATAAAATCTATGCCTAATTATTTTTTCCAGAAATTGTATACAAGAGTTCTCTTGTGTTCTCATTTTCTCAAGTACTTTTTTTCTTTTCATCATCTTGACGATATGACATAATAGTTCATTATGATTATAACTTACATTTCCCTAATGGTTAATGACTTTCACATGTTTAATACATCTTTTGTCTGTTTGAGTGTCTAAATATGTTCTACTAGGGGCATTCTTACTCACTGTACAGCATGTTTATGTTTCCGTACATTTCCAATATTTCTATCCTGATAAAATTATCTATCTAATTTTACATACTATCTTATTGTTTCACAATACCACTTAACATCATATCAATAATATTAAGTTCTGTTTAAATTTCCTGCCCCTGTTTTCTGTTTAAGTCTTTTTGTTGAGTTCTATTAATGTGTTAATATTTTTTTCTTTTATTACATACCTGACAGATTTCATAATGATAAACAGATTTCTATGTTCTATAATGACTGAATAAAATAAACTTTATGTCTTGGACTTTACCCATTTTCTTTTGTGCTCTGTGGTTGATGGGGAAGTGACTCTACCTGGGAGTTGAGCTGCATTTGATGGTGGTTAGTTATTTGTTATGATCAGTGTTCAATAGGTTTTATATTTCTATAGAATGTCTATGGTTTAGAGTCTGGGCTACTTTGCCAAACTTCTTTCTGCTTTTTATATATGTCTTTCATCATATTTCACTCATACTGAATGTTGAGGTTCAAAGGTTAGTACATCATTAAACTCATTCAAAGCCCTGCTTAGCACATTGTAGTGAGCTTATTCTAAAATGGAATAGCTCTGCAACATGGTTTCATTCATCCCTACCTGTGCAATTTCAATCAAATAGAATGTGGGAAAAAGACATTCTAATAATGTTTGGTTACTAAGACTATAAGTGTGTACCTGAATGTGCAGATTAAAGAGCAAATGGATAAATAATGCACAAGTTCTTATAACTACTTATAACCACTGGTACAAGTCAAATGTTTAAGCTATAGGTTCTGGTGCTGAAATTCTTAGAAATTGTATACAGTTCCTTGAGTTTAAAAGTATAAAATTTGTAACTGAAAATTATATTAATAATATCCAATATTTGGGATCAGTTTTTATCTGAACATCTCTGAATAATTTATTATAAAAATTTCATCCTAACAGGAGACATGGAGTCAGGCACTCTGGTTACGGCCTTTCTCTGAATGAGGACCTTACACAATAAGGATTGCTATGGTTGGCTCAAAGTCATAAAGTTTTTATTTTCAAATTAAGTGTTTAACCAGAATATTTCCTAATAATATGAGACAAAATCATTGCTGTGATATATAAAGTTAAGAACATCAAATTCTTTAATTTTTTTGTTTGTTTGATCAATCAATTCGTGGCTGAGTTAAAAAGCATGAAAGTGACTAATTTTAAAAAGGAGAAAAAGACAAGATCTCCTGAATAAATTGGGAGCATGAGGACCTTGGGGGAGCGTTAAAGGGGAGGGGAGAGGCAGGGAGGGGAGCAGAGAGCTCAATAATGTAGAGCTCAATAAAAAAAACAATAAAAAATAATGATGAATGGAATTCCTGTTGTTAAAAGTTTGATCAGTTCTAACCTTATTCTAAACATTTTATAGTTTATTTATATTAGCAGCGTTATGCTGGTTATTAATATTGTGAATATATTGGGGTTATAAGTGGAGCACAGTGCTGAAGTATTTTGCCAATAGCAAAAGAACAACAGAGTGAGTTCTGAATGTTTAAACAAGTTTCCACTGTTTTGTTCATAATCCATTGACCAAAAGAATTAAATATATCTTAGAATTTACTGCGAGAATGGGAAATAACTACAAAGTTATGTACCAAAAAGTGGATTCAGGGAAAGTGTGATGGGTCGAGGTCATGTTGAGACGTATTACATGCAATTTAGATGGCCAAGTGTGTGTGTATGTGTGTGTTTGTATTTGTGTGCACATTATGTTTAAATGTGCCCCAAAGTAAAATCAGATATGGTAAATGAACACGATAGACAATTGTACAGGTGATTGTGGTTCAGGCTCAAGTATTTATCTGTTTATAGAAGTAAATTGGTATAGTTATCCTAAAATAGACTTTCTGAAAAAGAGCAAGAAATGATGCAGAGATTCTATTTATTTTTGTTTAGATAAATACCTTAATTTGTAAAAGTATAAAGTAAATTATCAAGATCCAGATATAAAAGAGTTGTTGGATAATAAATTTATAAAAATGCACCATTCCAATTCAGTGACATATTTGGGTTGGAGTATCTTTCTGTCGTATTTTGTGGGTGTTGCTTCTTTCTATCACTGTAGAACAAAACAGAATGAGCTTAGAATCCAACATGGCACAATGCTAATACTAAAGATGCTGTGTGATATTTGGGCTCTCAAAGATCTCCAGGCTCTGTAGCATTCCAAAGAGATCCATGGTCTTTGACAGAAGAAGCAAGTATCTCTCTCCAGAAGTAATCATATTTAACCCTCCCAAAAATCCTATAGGCTAAACCTTCTAAACACAAGTCATCAAAAAATTTGGAAAATACATTTACAATAAAATTTCAATTGAAAAATAAATATGAGTTAAGCAGAACATGACTAAATCAACCATGGTTCTAGAGCACATAAGGCTTCTTGATCACGGAGATACTCTTTTATTTCAACAGATAGCATAGCATATTCACAAGGTTAATATGAATCTCAGTTGTTTTTAAAAGGCATTTTCCCAAACTTAGTAACCAGTTTCATATTGTTTACTGGTTCTCCTTACTCAAGTGGTGAACACTGTGATTAGAGATGAATTAAAGGTTCCTATTAATTTCTGGAGTGGTTTTGGTAAAAACAATAAATATTTCATGAAAAAAACACCAAGTAGTATGAGATATTTGCTAATTGGGTTGCTATGAGTGGTCACTGCACTGATATCTGTGTTTGTGTCTGTGATTAATCAGATCTTTGAAAATGTACTATGCAGTTTTTGTTTTTTTATCTTATTTTTTTAATTGATTTTTATTGAGCTCTACATTTTCTCTGCTCCCTTCCCTGCTTCTCCTCTCCCCTCCAACCTTTTCCCAAGTTCCCCATGCTCCCAATTTACTCAGGAGATCTTGTCTTTTTCTACTTCCCATGTAGATTAGGTCTATGTAAGTTTCTCTTAGTGTCCTCATTGTTGTCTAAGTTCTCTGGGATTGTGGTTTGCAGGCTGGCTTTCTTTGCTTTATATTTAAAAACCACTTATGAATGAGTACATGTGATAATTGTCTTTCTGGTTCTGGGTTACCTCACTCAAAATGATGTTTTCTAGCTCCATCCATTTTAAGATGTTGTTATTTTTTCTCCTGTGTAGTACTCCATTGTGTAAATGTACCACATTTTCCTTATCCATTCTTTGGTCAAGGGGCATTTAGGTTGTTTCTAGGTTATGGCTAAGACAAACAATGCTGCTATGAACATAGTCAAGCACGGGTCCTCGTATTACTGGGTTTTGAGGAAGGTTGTTTCCTAATTTTCTGAGAAATCGCCACACTGACATCCAAAGGGGATGTACCAGCTTGTATTCCCACCAGCAATCCACTATCCATATCAATTACAAATGCATTTACACTTTCCAAAAGTGCAAAGTAAGAAAACATTTACTGTTTTTAATCTTTATTTGTTATTATTCGAGATTTTTGTACAGGCATATTGTGTGTTTTGATCTCATCTATCCCTCATTTCCTTCACTTTCATTCCATTTTTACACCTGCCTTAAAGGTTTGGATCACGGTATCTCAGTGTTATGAGCCCTTCACTACCCTTCCTAGAGAGTGATTTTAGTAAAACTAAATAGACTGTGCTGTGTTTTGTCAAAAGAAATTCTTTAACACAATCTGAGCAGAAATTGTGGACTCCAATCATGCAGCTGCATAATTGAAGATTTTGGCTGGGGTTTATTCTAAAAATTGGATTGCTTGTATTACCTGGACCTGAAGGAACTCACATGTGAAGACAGGCATAGATTTTCTTTTGGAAAGCACAATCAAGTTATTTTTTTTTTTGAAAATAGGAACAAGAGTTAGTTACTGAAACTCCATTTAACATTCTAGACTACTACTCTCTCATGTGTTGATTATTCAAGCTAGGTAAAAGTAGTTTGCTGAGTGCTTTATTCATGGTATAAACTGCCAAGTCCTAATATGTTCCATTGTAAGTTTTATCTTTGAAAGACATCTGAACCTGGTAAACTGATCTAAGTACCATGTTCTGTTGTAGCTATGAAATGGGTAGTCAAAGCTTGCTTAACTTTATTTGCCCAGTAAAGAGTAACCACTTCTCATCAAATAAAACATGGCATTACTTGAGATTTTTTATCTTAGAAGTTCTATTTCTTTTTTTTAAAAAAATATTTATTTATTTATTATGTATACAATATTCTGTCTGTGTGTATGCCTACAGGCCAGAAGAGGGCACCAGACCCCATTAAAGATGGTTGTGAGCCACCATGTGGTTGCTGGGAATTGAACTCAGGACCTTTGGAAGAGCAGGCAATGCTCTTAACCTCTGAGCCATCTCTCCAGCCCCAGAAGAAGTTCTATTTCTTAAGCTGTCACTAATGTTCACTTTCCCTGGAGAAGTATAAGTAAGGAGTCAAAAATTTTAATATTCAATGATGTTTTATTTATTTGAAGTAAAGGGTTTCACTACATATCCAAGTCTGGACTTGAATTCATCATTCTTCCTCTGTCTACTAAGTGTTGAGAATATAGGCCTGCACCACACCCAACTTAATGTTTAATTTCTTCTTAACTGCATTCACATGCTCTGAGTTTGTGTTATACATTGCTGTGTCAGTTATCTGCTAGGTGGCCCATCTTCTGAAATTTGAATGGCAGTCATAACAATTATAACCTGTAAACTTTTCTTCATTGCTTCTTTACCCTTTAGATATTTTTTTTGCAAATTTCATAAGTTAAGTATAACTAACTTGGAAGTTCTACGGGTGCCTAGTAATTTGAAAAATAAAGATAAAGTGATTTTCAGACTGCTGGTCCAAGATGTAAATCATCTGCAAGCATGAAGGACCTCTTTATTTTTCTAAATCCAGCCCTTAAGAATGATATTCAGTAATAGGTGAATCACTCTATTCTTCATTTACAAGTGAATTAGCACAACAAAGCTGCTTAATGGGAGCACTTATTAATACATTAATCCTTATTTGGGCAGTGGGACTTACTTTTGCAGTAATTTCCTATATGAAAACTCCTTTCATTATTTTTTTAAATGTAAAAACAATGACTTTTTAAATGTTACCATCTTACTATCAAGAATTGATGTGTGCATCTTTGGCTATGGAAAGTCTTGTGTGAGAAGAGTTATGAAGTATTTGCTTTTGTTAATAGGCTTATGAATGATATTTCATGAGGTTTTCTCATCAGTAGAAGGATCATGTGTGATACTGATTTTTCATGTATAAGCAACATTTAACTACCTTTATCTCAGGTCTCCATTGGTCAACTTCTATAGTTTAAAATTCAAAGTACCCCCCAAAATATTTAATGTTTTGTTAGTGTTTTGGATGTTTATATGTGTGTGTGTGTTTTTCTTCTTTCTGTTTTTTGTTTGTTTGTTTGAAAAATGACAAATTTGGAAGAGATGCCAAACATCTGATATACATCTGTTTGGCCATTTTACCTTAATAAATCATTTGATTGTATAATATATCTTTTGGTACTTTATACATGAAAATAAAATATTCTAAGCAAAATTATACAACCTTTTGTGTATGAATGAATTTAGTGGATGAATTTGAAATTCTTCAAATTAAAGAAGAAAACATTGTTAGATTTTGTGATTTGGTCAACTCTGAATTTCTTCCTAAATGATATGGCAGGACAGTCAAACTGCCTTGCTAGCCACAGATTTTCTTTCCTGAGTGTCCTGGGTCTCTGTGAACATCCGTATAGATATGGAACCAAGCAGGAATCCACACATTCAATGCATCTTCAGTCATTTTCTTTCTTTCACTCAATAATTATGTGTTTAAATTAAAATATTATTCCATCATTTTCCCAGTTCTCTTTCTCCCTCCACACCCTCCCCCTTCTAGTCCCTTCCTTATTTTATTAGTATTTTTATGCATACACATATAAATAACCTTGTTGAATCAATTTAGTTTTGTTTTTTTTTTTTTTGTATGCACATGATTTCAGGGCTGGCTACGCGGTATTGACTAACCTAGGAGGAGAAAGTGTTCATTACCAGGGAAGATTAGCTCTCCTTTCTCATCTTTCTTCAACTGCCTGTAGTTCTGTGTCTAGGGGTGGGGACCTTAATATTTGTCTGTCAAAGCATTAGCACATTTATAGCTGTTGTTATCATTTGTCTTGTGCTTAGGCAGCCATATTTTGGTATCATGACATTAGCTTCCCTCACATGTTGGAGGACCCAGTTCCACAGCAGACTTCCTGACCCTCTAGCTCTCACCGTGCTGTGATTTTCTGCAATTGTTCCTTGTGCCATGGCTGCAGCATTTGTGTTGCCCCTTTTTCTAAACAAATATGATCAGTTACTACGTTACCGATAGTTTTCCATGGATGACAGGGGTCTTTTTAGAAAAATGCTCTTACCCTGGATCTTGTCAGTTCCCAGCATTTACCCAAACAGCAAGACTCTCTCATAGCATCTCTCACTCATATTTACAAAACCCAAAACTTATTTTTCAAGTCGTCTGAGTATTTATTGCACTAAGGAAATCAGGAATCCAGAAAGGCAAAGCCTATCTCACAGATGTGCTGAAATCATTGGTTTAGTGTAACAACACTGAATCAGAGAAGCACAGGAGTTCTGAATTTGGTATGGAGAAGTAGGTATAATATACCATTTCCAGCATGCCTCCATTTATCTAGTTCCTATTAGTAAAATGCAGATTAATAGTAATAAAAATGACATTTATTATTTTATGATGTACTGTAGATAAAAGTAAGCCATTAAATCTTCCCGAGTCTAAATTCCCGAGTCTAAAATATTGCCAAAAATGACAAAAACATACCAGTTGGCCACAAATTCAGAGAGGAAGTTGTAATGGTTTTACACTTATATGTAGAATTTTAAGAATGTGGTTAAATGTTGATTGGTATACTGAATTTTTATATCGTGCCTAATACTATGGGTGTGAATCTATAAATTTAATAATTCGAGTATTTTATGAGTCTGTACACCATAAATCATTTCCTTCTATCTGGAAATATAACATATGCAATGCTAATTTTCAGATGTTGATGAATTCTGTTGTGATCAGTAAAATTCAAATTTATTTAAAAGCACTAATGAAGGTATTATAGCATTCTTCATTATGCAATTTTAAAGTCAAAGGATATTAATTTTAAAAATGTCAAGCTTTGAGCTAAATTTATCTGGAGAATTCTTTGCATTTAAATTTGTTGCTCTTGCAAGTCGTGGAGAAGGCAAAGTAAAAACATGTGAAAAGCTAGAAATTTACAAAGTGATATTAAATATTTTAAATATTAAATAATTTTGAAAGGAGTGATAACAAGGTAAATTATAAGTATTGGGAAAAGAAACTTACCAAAATGATGAAGGAAGTTTTAGCTAACCCATCTTCTGCTGATTTTCCGGTTGAATGGCCACCTGGGCAGAAATATTCAACTGAGAGACAAAGACAAATATTTTGTTGTTTTTCAAAACTGGAGAATTCAATCTGACAGTTGAGAAAGAGACAATGTAGGGACCTTGCTGAGTGCTGGCGTAGTGGGGTTACTTTAGAGTTCAGTTGAATTCATCTTAAAATCTGAGGAAATCTTTTCCAGTTTTGCCACAATCGGAAAACAAGAGCACAGGAGAATGTGTGTACTGGGATGCAAGCCCATGCCCACAAAATATTTCCCGAACTCTGTAGCTGCCTAAGGCAAGAACCTGGAGTGTGAAGGATGAACTTTTGTGGTTCTGAAGGAAGTCCCCCAGTGTCAGTTTAAAAGTAAGGAGTAAACATTCTGGACAGAACTTGAACTAAAATCAAGGACCCAGAATTAAAATGAGAACTACTTCCCAACACCAACAATCCACAGTGGTATAAGCCCCTCCCATCCCATCTGCCTGAGCACAACATAAAACCAAGTGTGTTAGCGATTCTTATTACTGTGACAAAATGACCTAAATGGTCTTCATCTCTTTGCTTATATTCTCACTCCTTCCACTCATCAACTGTACATTGGGAGCTCAGACCAGTGCTCCGCTGTGGGTCTCTGACTCTGTTTCAGTTACTGGATGAAGATTCTATGGTGACATTTAAGATATTCATCAATCTGATTACAGGACAAGGCCAGTTCTGACACTCCTCGATTGCTTAAGGTCTTAACTGGGGTCATCCTTGTAGATTACTGGGAATTTCTCTAGTGTCAGGTTTCTTGCTAATCCCATAATGACTTCCTCAATCAAAACTACCTCTTTCCTTGCTCTCATCTCTGTCCTTCCTCCATCTTGACTAGCTCGTCCCATGATGGTGACACCCACTGAAACAAATTACCTGAGCTAATGGAAACTCACCTGCTCCATCTGGAGAGTGAAGGAAGCAGCATAGGACCAAACTAGATCCTCTGAATATGGGTGACAGTTTTATGACTAGGGCAGACTGCGTGGCCACTGGCAATTGCAACAGGATTTATTGCTACTGCTTGTACAGGCTTTTTGGGAACACATTCTCTTTGGAGGGATACCTTGTTCAGCCTAGATATAGTAGGGAGGGCCTTGGACCATCCCCAAAACAATGTGCCTTACCCTCTCTGAAGAGTGGATAGGGTGTGGTGGGGGGGAAAATGGAGGGAATGGGAGGAGGGGAGGGAGTGGAAACTGGGATTGGTATGTAAATGAAAAAAAAAGATTGTTTTCTTTAAAAAAATAAAATTAAAAAAATAAATAAAAAATGACCTAAATGACAGAAGTGTTTGGCTCACAGTTTGAAGGTGCAATCAGTTCATCGTGGCAGAGAAGGAATGGGCACAGGTATGTAAAAGAAATGCCAATTCTGTCTGTAGTACAAAACAGACAGGAAAACTATGAGGCTCAATTTGCTCTCTCTTTTTTATTTACTCTGAGACTGCAGTCCATGTGATGGTGTTAACCCACATTCAGGATGGATCATCTCTGTTTGATAATCTTTGTTGAAACATCCTTCAAGGCACAAATCAGGTGTGCTTAGATTAGAATTCTAAACCCAGTCAAGTTGGCAAAATGACTACTCATCACAAGAAGGTATCTTTTTGATCCCAAGTCAATGGCATCTGATTTCTCTAAGATTCTTCCATGAACAAAGTGTTGTATATATGAACAGTAAATTTAATTTGTAACAGGGAAACCTAGATACAGGAAGAAGATGAAACAACCAAGAAAATAGCACAACAACAGATTCTTTAATGATTTGTATATGTTCATTATCCATCCTTTTTTAAAAAAAACCTTATTGGGGATTGCTATCCTTTTTTTCTTAGTTTTCATTTGTATTTTATGAAATTGGTATTCTGCCATACATGCAGTATGTCTGTGTGAGGATGTCAGATACCTTGGAACAGAAATTTTAAACAGTTTTGAGCTGCCACATGGGTGCTGAAACCTGAACTCAGGTTCTCTGGAAGACCAGCCAGTACTCCCAACCACTAAGCCATTTCACCAGGCCTTTATCTATTCTTCAGATGAAGAAATATAAGTTGTTCCCAATACGTAGTTATTACAACTACATCAACAATGAACAAGGTTGAGCAAGTGTCCTTGTGCTATGATTGAGAATTCTTTTGGTATATGTCCAAGAGTGATATAGCTGGGTCTTGGAATAGATCAATTCCCTATTTTCTGAGAAACCACCATATTGATACCCAAAGTGTCTTTGCAGGCTTGCACACCAACCATCAGTAAACTGTTTCCCTTGTTCCACATTCTTTCCAGCAAGAGCTGTCCCATGTGTTTTTGATCTTACACATTCTGAAAGGCATAAGATGGAATCTCAGAGTACTTTTGTTTTGCACTTCCCCCATGGCTAAGGATGTTTAACAGTTCTTAATGTTTCTTGGCCGTTTGAGATTCTTGTGTTGAGAAATCTATGTTTAGATCTGTATCCCATTTTTAATTGGATTTTTTGGTTTTTTTTAATGTATAGTTCCTTAAGTTCTTTAGATATATTTGAAATCAGTCCTCTGTTGAATGTGGAGTTGGTGAAGATCTTTTCCCATTCTGTAGGCTGCTATTTTGCCCCATTGTACTAATTGTTTTCAATAGCGACAAACTCTATTTCAGTGACTGACCATTGAATTTCACATGCAAAGATGGGTTTTTCCAATCACAGCCAAGAGGTGTTTCAGGCTTCTTTGGTGATGCTATGTTGCTCATCGGGTAGAGTACATGGCTAGTATGCAGGGAGCCCTCAATTTGAACTCATATACTACATAAACTCTATGCTACCTGTAATCACTGCATTCAATAGGACAGACAGGGATATCAGAATTTCAGGGCCATCCTCTTCTGCTTCACTATGTGTGAAGTTGGAGACCTTTTCAGGATATGTGAAACCCTATTTCAAAGAAGGAAAAATGTCCTCTTATGTCCACAACATCTGCCCATGGAGTGGACATTTGATTGAGAGAGAAGAACCATTTCCATTATGTTACTTATACTTAGAAAAATGTACTTAAGGAAAAGATGACCCTAAATATCATTGGGTGATTATCCAGGACTCTGTGAGATTACACATTTGACCTCTAAATGAAGAGTAGAAATATAACACTTGGCCTTCAGCCTCTTCTTTACAGCACCCAAGTCTCATCATTTTATCCCTCTACTTTAACTCCTTCAAAGCTCTTCCAAACTTCCAAGAATAAATATAAATCACTCCCTAAGACTCAGGAATGATCATCATCTGACCACAATCTGGACTGTTTTTCATCCTTTTCTACACAAAGTGTAGGTTTTATTTCAAATGTTCTGGAATAAGCAGTCACATATAGGGAAAAAACATTTTCAAATGTTACCCTCTTCTCTGCAAAATTTCTGTATTTGTTTCTCAAAGGTCAGCTGGATCTTCAGATTATCTAGGAAACACGCCGCTCCATTGTAGCTAGTTTTCTATCCATTAAAATAAGACCCAGTATAACATAATCTATTTCACTGTTTGCCGTGCTATGTTTAATATCTATATTCTTTCTAATGTGGGAACTGCATCTTATTTTAACTATCTGGCTTTGTAGTATTAACTGTCATACATGAATAGCTTCATAGATGCTAAAAATGAACAAATGAAAAGGGACTAGCATATTGCCTAAAACTCTAAATATATAAAAATGGGTCAATATCTCTTCATACAGTTCATAATAACACTAATCTCAAGGCATCTGAAGCATTATATTTTCTATTTTGCACAAATGTCCTAGACATTAAGTATAAGCATATTACATTCTAAAATATTGGCTCATTTGTGAAAAAAATTCTACTGAGTTGCCACCTCTTTTGTTATGTATTGTATTATACTGACAAAGGTAAAAGCAGCATAATTTCCTACCATCTTAATATTTTTAAATTCAGACACTTGGCTAGTCCTTATGAAGAAAGAATCTGGGAATGTGGAGCCTTCTTTTAAGTGGCTATAGCTCCATTTCTTGAGTGTTTGCTTATTATGCTTGAAGCCCTGGGTTTTATCTCCAGAGTCACATAAACAGCTTGCAGTTCCACTCAACTGAACACACAGCACTGGGAAAGTGGAGGCAAGAGGACCAAGGTTCAGTCACCTCTCATTCTGGACTACATAGCAAGGGAATGATTAAAAAAAAAAAAACATTGAGGCACTGAGGTATTGAAGGGAGGCTGTAGTTTGTTCCCTGCTCCTCAGCAGCTCAGAGCTGAAATAACCACACTACTGTTTGACCCATTAGCTCTAGCTTCTTTTTTCTTATTGATTTTTATTTAGCTCTACATTTTCCCTGCTACCCTCCCCACTTCAACCCTCTGCCAAGGTCCACATGCTCCCAATTTACTGAGGAGATCTTGTCTTTTTATACTTTCTACTTCCCATGTAGATTAGATCTATGTAAGTCTCTCTTAGTATCCTCATTGTTGTCTAAATTCTCTGGGATTATGGTTTGCGGGCTGGTTTTCTTTGGTTTATGTTTAAAACCACCTATGAGTGAGTACATATGATAATTTTCTTTTTGCGTCTGGGTTACCTCATTCAAAATAATGTTTTCTAGCTTCTTATTAGCTAACTCTTACATATTAATTCAACCCATTTCTGGTAATCTGTGTATCATCACGTGGCTGTGGCTTATCGGGTAAAGTTCCATCTGGCTCCAGTGGAGCTACATGGCTTCTCTCCAACTCCACTTTCTTTCTCCCAGCATTCAGTTTAGTTTTCCCCGCCTAGCTCTGTTCCCCTATAGCTCTGCTATAGGCCCAAAGCATTTCCTTTATTAACCACAGTAAGCTTGCACCTATACACACAAGAGAATGTAATCAAAGCTGTGAGCCACAAGACCCTTCTCATGTCTGAAAGATCAAAATCTTTAATGTAGAGATATTTTCAGTAGGGCTAAAAGTTTCTTAACAATTTACTATGTTTCCTTGAAAAAGGTTAATAAATAAAATGTTGGTTGACATCATACTATTTTACAGTGCATTTTCTTCCCTCCTTCATTGTCACATCTCTTTTTCCATTATTATTTTTCTATTATTTTTTGCATGTACATACCTGTTTATCACACACACATAGATTATATCAGAAATAAATACTCTAAATAAAGGTTTGTTTCAATTAGCAAATACAAAAAGAAACCAAAACTATTCAAAAGGAAAGAGAGCAAATAAATGTCAAACACACACATACACACACACACACACACACACACACACACACACACACGTTGCCAATAAGCTTTTATAAATGTTCAAAATAGTACTTGGGTTAGTGTACATTAAAAGTAGAGTTTGGTTTCATTCTATGATTCTAAAATAGCTAATGATTGCTTTACAATCATTTTAAGACCATTTTCCCTTTCACACATTTAGAGTGTCAATTAAATTAAAGGTACTTGTATTTGGAATTTCCCTGTTTTTTTTATTTAATTATTTTATTTTATTTTTTTCTCCACATTTAATTTTTTATTATTGCATAATAAATAGTACCATTCAAAATTTCCACCTCCTCCGCTCCTCCCATTTCCCTCCCGCTTCCCCACTCTCCCTCCCCTTTTCCCCTCCAGTCCTAAGAGAGGGCAGGTTACCCTGCCCTGTGGGAAGCCCAAGGCCCTCTCGCCTCCATCCAGGCCTAGGAAGGTATGAATCCAAACTGACTAGGATCCCAAAAATGATTTTTTTTGAGTAAAGATGGCTTGTTCCTATAAAGTAATGCAATGCTATTCTAAAAGTATGCAAATCATTGATATTGTCTCTTGATCATACCAAAAATGCTAAGTATTTACTTAAAAGTTGTTTTTTTCCCCAAAGACTTATTTCCCATGTTAAGCATTTGTTCCATGCTTGCAGAATCAAGTATAGAGTTCATCTGTGTCTTTTAAAAGACCTACACAATGAGCACACTAGTCAACATGCCAGTGTGCTTGGGAGAAGTTTCTCAAGGTCTTGTCCATAGACAGAAAGCTATAGACAACAGAGACTGCTGAGAAGTGGAAAAACACATCCCTCCAGGGATGAGTCCCCTTATAGGCAGTCTAATGCCAAGTGGTCAGCCCTAAACATATGTACATATTAGCAACACTAGATGGATACAGTTACTTGTGTGTGTGTGTGTGTGTGTGTGTGTGTGTGTGTGTGCTTGTGTGGGGGTGAGGGGGTGTACAGTATACAGCAGAAAAGTTTATAAGTCTGAGAGGAGGTGTAGGGGAAATGGTGAATTCAAAGGGATGAAGGGATACATGGAAATGATAAATTGCTCATTAGATTTTACTGCAGGATTGTTATGAAACTAACTGTTGGTTAGTTTTATCTTTTGCTTAAAATTGGAGAGTGATTTATTGTTGCTCATTCTAACTTAATAGTAATGATATTCCCAGTTAAGTCCATTTCCAAATAATTATTATTTGTAGTAGCACATAGAAATAATACAAAAATTTGTACCTGACTGATTTAAAAATTTATGTATGTTGAGGATAAGGAAGTTTTGAGGGCATTGAGAATCTAGAGATTACCCCCCTTTACAACAGAACACATTTTTGGTGTTACTTCAAACCTTATTATGTATAAAATATCCCGAGGAAGACTGTGTTAAAGCAATCATATGCTGAGTTTGAATTACAACTGCATCATGATCTCTTTAAACATCAGATGGGAGTCACAGAGAATTAGATTTGTTCACACTTACACAGACACCAACTCTGTGAATCTTAGAATCAAGAGTGCACTTTTGCAAGGCATTCGTCCTGTTTCGGAATCTGTATTATTTATTTGAGTGACATCGATGGAGCTATGTTTTGTTTTCTGCTGCATCCATAGCAACATAAGGCACTGACTTTTATTTTAATAATCTAAACCTCTGCCTTGTTTCGTACAATCTTGACCTTTGTTCACCTAATCATAGTGACTTACCAAATTCTTCTTGGCTGTCCCTTCAGTGACTTATGGTATAAATTAAAAGGACACTCTTCTATAACACAGTGAATCAAGACATATTGAGGCTCAAAATGTCCAAAGAGTATGAAATAGGACTACTTACGTTTAGGCACTGAAAGGTCATGAAGCTACAAATTTAAAGCAAAAGTCGAAAATTTAGAAGTAGGTAACTGATTTACTGTGAAAATTGATAGCTTCAGAGATAATACACAATTAACATTATGTTTGTGTCTTTTAAATTAATGAAACAAAATTGTGGCATGCTGTAGATATTTCAATACCTAATACATTTTCCCAGAAAACATGACTCAATTTGAATATAATTAATTTCTGTGGTTTTGTTTTCTAAGAGTTATTTTTCTGTGCTTCTATTTTAATTTACTATTTTAAGAAATTTTAGGTTTTCATTCATGCAGTTCATGTTGCTAATTTCATTTTATAAAATGATTTATACAAAAGCTGAAGATTCTATTTTTTAACTTGTGGTAGTGTGTATAGACTTGTAAGGTTGTTATAAACTGGGTCTCATATGTTTTACTTTGTCTAAGCTTCAAATTACCTATTTTAGTTCACATTTTATAAGAAAGTTCTTATTTGAAATTAATAATGAAAAAGTCCAAAATTATGTTCTTTTTTATTACATTATATTTTATTATCTAAAACAAATTTTAAATTTAACTATATTTTGATCATATTCTTCCTCTCCCCCAAGTTCTTCCAATCTCTTTTCCCTGTCCCTACCAATTACTTTAACGTTTTTTTGAAAAACAAATTCAATACAACAATAAAACCCAAGACCAAGAAAGCAAAATAGAACCAAATAAACAAATAAAACCAATAAACAAAAACTTACCAAACTGCAACCAAATAAAATCAAACACACACACACACACACACACACACACAGACAGACAGACAGACAGACAGACAGACAGACAGACAGACAGATAGATAGATAGATAGAATAAATATAAAGAAAAACACTATACAATCCATTAAATGTATGTAAACTACTCCTGAAAGTGAGGCCTCTCCTGGAAAGTTTGACATACCAGTGTTATTCTACTGGAGAAAACTGGTTTTCACTCTCGCAACAGATATCAGCAACAGTCCAACTGTCAACATTTCTTCTGATATCTAGGGTTTTATTCATTCATTCATTTGTTCATTATTTTTAAAAGTTACCAAAATAAAATCAATGAGATACAGCAAAGACTATCACATCAAAGTTAGACAAGACAAATGAACTGAATGAAATGAGCCGACGATGAGGAACAAGAATCAGAGACCCACTCCTTCACACACTCAGAAAGCCCATGAAGAGCGTTAAACTGGAAGCTCTAATACATATGCAGAGGCCCTGGGGCTGAACCATGCAGGCTCTATGCAGCCTGCTTCAGGCTCGGTGAATTCATATGAGCTTTACTCATGTTGACTTAGACGGCCTGTTTTTTTGGTGACCTCCATCCCTTCTGGGTTTTGTACTCTTTCTGCTTCCTCTCACATGGTCCTCTGAGCTCTGAGGGAAGGGTTTTGTTGGAGATACCCCATGTAGAGCTGAGTATTCCAGTGTCTCTTATTCTCTATGTAATAAATATTTGCTCCCATCTGCTGAAGAAGGAGGCTTCTCTGGTGAGAGCTGAAAAAGACTCTAATCTATGAGTATTGATGAATATCACTAGGATTCATTTTTACCATTACTTTTGTTTTCTTTCTCAGTATTATTTGGTTTTCCCTAGGTCTTTTGCCATCTAGTCT
This sequence comes from Ondatra zibethicus, assembly GCA_004026605.1. Classification (NCBI taxonomy): domain Eukaryota; kingdom Metazoa; phylum Chordata; class Mammalia; order Rodentia; family Cricetidae; genus Ondatra; species Ondatra zibethicus. The sequence goes on along the minus strand of PVIU01003405.1, from coordinate 74,075 downwards.
CTGGTTTCCAAGAAGTAACAAGTATGACATATTGTGGAAGGGGCCTTAAATCAAATCAGTCATTGGCTGATCTAGCATACCTTGCAGGCAAGACATCATTTTACATAAAGGGTTTGTTACTGGTTTGGTGCTTACAATTCTCTTTTGATAGCAAGCAGAGTACCTTCTTGTGTCAAAGATGGCAGAATGAAAGAGTGATGTCTCTATGTTGGTACCAGCTGAATATCTCCATGTTCAAATATGGGTATTGTCTTTGGCAACAGAGCCTTGCTGCCAGTTTGTGGATGGCAACCTATTGTCTTTACAACAGCATGGGTTCTTTGGGGATTCTGTAGGGTCCCTTTGGCCAACAACTCAAGTAGATATAACCCAATCACAGTACAGAATGTTTTGATATGTAACAAGATACAGACACTTGGGTTTTCTGTCTCCCCATTAGTTAGAAATTTCATTTATATTTCCTTCATGTAACTCTATATTTTAAGAAGTTTTTATTTTATTAGATTTCCATATTATCTCTCAAATGCCCCTTAATTTTAACTGTCTCTCCCTGTACTCCCTTCTATAACCCCTTCATTCCTCTCCCTACCACTCAGTCTTCCTGTTCCAGCACCCCCACAACCATACACATCTATTTTATTTCCCTTTCTTAAAAAGAACTTTCTATTTGCCCTAGTGCCTTACTCTATATCTACCTTCTGTGGTTCTGTAGATTATAGCTTAGTTATCATTGACTTAATTGCTAATACACACATATAAAGAAACACATACCTCATTTGTCGTTCAGGGTTTGAGAAACTTCAGTCAGGATGATTTTTTCTTGTTTTCTCTCTCTTATGTAAAAATGCATATGTATATATGTATGTATTTATCCATACTACAGATTTCATAATGTCATTTTTTAGATGGTGAGTAATACTCCATTTTGTCAGTGTACTACATGGTCTTTATCCTTCTGTTGGAGGGGCATCCAGGTTGCTTGCAATTTCTGGTTATTACATATAGAGCAGTGATGAACAAGGAACATAGATGAGCATGGGCCTCTGTGATAGGATGAGGTGTCCTTTGGGTATATACCCAAGAGTGGATTAGCTGGATCTTGAGGTAGATCAATTCCTATACTCCTGAGAAATGACTAAAATAATTTCCATAGTGACTATACAACTTTGCATTCCCAGCATCCATGGATGGGGCTTACTCTTACTCTACATTCTCACCAGCATGAGATGTGTTATTGTTCTTAGCCATTCAAGAAGACATAAGATGAAACCTCAAAGTAGGTTTGATTTTCAGTTCCTTGATGGCTAAGGATGTTGAACATTTCTTGGAGTGTTTCTCAGTCATTTGAGTTTCCTCTGTTGAGAATTCTCTGTTTAGATATGAAACCTACTTTTAACTGGAATATTTTTTCAGTTCTTGAGTTCTCTCTATATTTTGGACTTTAGTCCTCTATCAGATGTATAGATGGTAAAAAATATTTTCTCATTCTGTAGGTTTCTGATTTGTCAGAAGGGTTGTGTCCTCTGCCATGCAGAAATTTCTCAGTTTCATGAGATACCATTTACTAATTATTGTATTCAGTGCCTGTGCTAACAGTGGTCTGTTCATAAAGTCTTTTCCTGTGCCAGTGAGTTCAAAAATATTCTCCTCTTCCTCTTCTATCAGCTTCAACATACCTGGTTTTATGTTGAGGTCTTTGATCCATTTGGAGTTGAGTTTAGTAGAGGATAGGAAGTATGGATCTATTTGGCTTCTTCTACACGCAGCCATGCAGTTTAAGTAGTACCATTTATGGAAAATGCTGTCTTTTTCCCAGTGAGTATTTCTGGACTTTTTTATAAAAAAAATCAAGTGTCTATAGGTGTGTAGATTTATGTCTGGATATTCAATTTAATTTCCTTGATCAAAGTGATTGTTTTTGTTCCAGTACTATGCTGTTTTTATTACTGTAGCTTTGTACTACAACTTGAAATCAGAAATGGTGATGCCTGGAGCAGTTCTTCTGTTAAACAGGATTGTTTTATCTCTCTGACTTTTTTGTTTTTCCTTATGACATTGAAATTGTCCTTTCAAGGTCTGTGAAGAATAGTGCTGGGAATTTGATGGTTATCACATTGAATCTGTAGGTTGATATTTATAGGATGGCCATCTTTACTGTGTTAATTCCACCATGGGAGACCTTTTCACTTTCACATATGTTCTTTGATTTCTTTTTCAAAGACATAAAATGTTATCATACAAGTTCTTTAACTTGCTTGGTTAGAGATTCCCCAAAGATATTATTTTTCATTACTTGAGGTTAATATGAAAGGGGTTGTTTCTTTCTCAAATTTATTGACATCTATATATAGGAGAGCTACTGGTTTTAAGAGTTAATTTTGTATCAGGTACTTTACTGAAAATGTTTATCAGCTTTAGGAGTTTACTGATAGAATTTTTCAGGTCACTTATGTATACTATCATATCATCTGCAAATAAAAGTAATCTGACTTTTTCCTTTCCAATTTGATCTCCTCCAGTTGCCTTGCCACTCTAGCTAAGGCTTCAAATACTTTATTAATACGTATGGAGAGAGTGGACATCTTTGTCTTATCCTGATTTTAGTGAAAGTAATTTGAGATTTCCTCCATTTACGCTGATTTTGATTATGAACTTGCTGTAAACTGCCCCTATTATGTTGAGATATGTCCTTTGTATCTGCAACTTCTCAATGACTTTTAAGCAAACAACATCTGATTTGACTTAAGGCCCACTCCACAAGATAGAGACCATCCTGGATACTGCTTAGGTGACCAAGAACCTGAGACTAGTTAACCTACATATAGCGCCAATATCCAAACTCCCTTTGATGACTGTACTGCATTCAGACACTGAATGTATTCTAGGGTGGAGAATGCTGTATGTCCAGTGATACTCCTAAGACACATCTTTCTCTTACCATCCAAGGCAACCCATCTCGGACATCCTAGAGACTAGGCATTGAGTTGAAGAGTTTATTCCATGTTCTTTAAATAGCACGATAAATGGTCTCTACATATTAACCAAAAGTATAACACTTCACCTTTTTTAAATCTAGTGATGTTGTGTGTCCTACAAATGTGACAATTATTAGATAGCAGTTTCCAGTCTTGCAAGGATTAAAGGAAAAATTAAGCCCAAACATGTAAGACTTGTATATGTGACTGAATATAGGTAGTTCTCAGAACTTAAAAAGTCCTCTCTTTAAAATAAGTGAACTTTCCTTTTTTTGTTTTACTTTGCTCAACTTAGACTTTTCTCTTCAGTGAAAGTGAGAGCACAGTTTCACTTTGGTTTCAATGTAGGTTTCAGAATGCTTGCTTGTTACCTTTAATTGCTTCATACAGTGTTTGTACCCTGAGAGCCACATATTCATTTTATATCACCAGATATTTAACATGAAATATTTATCAGAGATAGGACTGTTCAAGAAAGGGACACATAAAACAATCCATGGACAATAATAGAAGGACATTGATTTTCTGCCCCATCCAAAGAGAGGCCACAGATTAAGCAATAAAACAAATATTGCTTGTGATGTTTAATTTCTTCAAAGCTGGAGTTAGCAATGCATAAACCATAGGAAGATACATGAATCTTACAAACTAGATAGGAAAGCCATATGTCGCCAGCTAAATTTTTATTGCTGCTCTACTACACCTGCCATAAAATTTGTATTATCAATAAATTAAGTTAAAAAACAAAAAAGGACCAACTACAATTTGTAGTTTGGCACAAAGCAACTCTATTATTTTTCTTTTGCCTCATTACTTTCTAGCTTTGTTGCAATCTGTGGCTAAGACTGTCATAATTTTATGTAGTAGGGGAGTATAGTCACTTAAGAAAGTTGCCACTGTGTAACGCATGTGTCTCTTTATATTTTTACCCTGGAAAGTGCAAATCCCAAGAAACTAAAGAGATCTTCAAAGAAATAGTACTGCTTGAGCTTTCTCACAGGAGGATATTGCTATTTCCAAATACATAAATGTATAGGTTGGAATGGGTATCCTGACACACATGAGTGCACACACACACACACACACACATGCACTCACGTACAGATACACACACACCGTTTTTATATTATATCTGACTCTGATATAAACCAGTTCACACAGCCTTTGGAATGTGATATTTGCAAATGAAAACCTGCAAACAACAAAATCTTGGTAGTTCTTGGGTTTGGACAGCATGAACAGATACTAGAGATTCTTAAGCTAAGGGGTGAGTAGGTGAAGGTCACAATTTGGGCTTTAATCTTTTTTTCTGAGTTCCAGTGCCAGATCTGTCCGAATGACAGCAGTGGGGCCTTTGGAAAATCGCTTATCACCTCTGAGCATTAGTTTTTGTTTCATTTAAAACAAAATAAAAGTGTCCATGCTTGACTGGGGAATTACATTTATTGAAATCAAACCTCTAAAATATTATACAGTTGGTAGTAAAATAAATGTAATTAATATAGCAACTTAACATGCATTCAATGTATTAATGAATATGCAAAGATATTATAAATCTCAAACTCTAAACATAAGGGTGAGCAAGGCACATAGCTCATTCATATTTTCTAGTGTTTTAGGACACGAATGCTGTGCAGTTGGCAAGAATGCAGTAGTGATGCAGGATGCAGACACCAGCCGGGGCTGCAATGGGAATGAAAACATCCACTTTTCTTCTGTGAGGAAGAAAGCACTTTATAATTCTATGTCTAAATATCATTATAAATGTCCAAAACAGAACAAGAGGGTAGGAGAAATTTATAAGTGCAGAATGGGGTGGTCTTCTAGAGGAAATTGTCTTGTTTTGTGACCTACCAGTTGAGGACAGTGGTTCCTTCACATGTCATCCTATGAAGGTTTAGATAACCAACGGTTCAACTAAACGTAGACTGAAATATTTGAAATTTCATTTATGTTGAACATAAATACAAACTTTAATTTTCCTTTCCTCATTCCCTAAAAAGTACACTAAACCATAATTCATATGGAATTTCCATTGTGACTGGAACTGTTAATAGTGTAGGTGATTTAAAGTGATGCATTTGTTTTCTGGGAACATACTCTGCCCTTTAACATGGAGCAACTGAGCATCGTTGGATTTGGGTATTCACAGGGTCCTGGGATTCAATCCCCACAGAAAGTGAGTAACGACTGTTTGGGGCAAAGTTCAAATATGTGGAAGGTAGACAAACATCAATTTATTAAAGATGTTTAATAGCTAATAAATAAAACAATTGCCTAAGCTTAGGCTCTGAGAAATCTTTCAAGACTTATAGAAAATCCATGGCAATGCTGTGACTACATCATGGCTTGCTTTGTACTGTGTGTGTGCATGTGTGTGTGTGTGTGTGTGTGTGTATCTGTGTGTATGTATGTATGTACGTACGTACATTTGTGTATGTCTATGTGTATATGCTCTTCCTTTGATAAAGCTGTACATCTACAATTGAAGTGAACTTGACAGCACATCATTTAATTTCTATAGGAGTGTCTGGGAGCAATTGGACACACTTAGATTATCCTAGGTGCACAGTGAAACTTAGAGTTCTGTATCTAAAAGAAATCACCTCCCTTAATTAATTTTAACTTTATAAGCAACATGAAATACTAGAAAGAAGAATAAAAGAGCTGGAAAAGAGAGAAGAAAAGGGGAGGCTAGAAGCAAAGGAAGAAAGAGAATAAGAAAGACAATCAGAACAGGCTTCTAAAGTTACTAAAAGTAAAAAGACAAATGGAATCCTTAGAACAAATCTTCAGTACAGCTAAAATAAAAATGAAAAATTATATGCAAATTTGTGCCGATAGAGCCTTTAGTTCAATTATCATGATGTCAAAAGATGATTTCAAAGCAGTAGTTCTTCAGTAAAATTAATCTTTTAATTTCTTTTCTCTTTTAATAAGGAAAACCTCTTGATGTGCTTATGTAAAGTAGGAAGCATACATTCTCAACCTGTAACTCTTTGCCTGACAAGTGTAGGTAGAATCTACCATCCAGTAACTTAAAGAGTAAACATAGACATTTTACTACTTTTAAAGTAACACTCAAACTCGTTAAAAAGCTGTCCAATTCTGCAAGTATTGACCCTGTTCAAAAGATGATACTTAGCAAAAATTAAATTGCAGTTTTTTTATTAAGTTCTTCAGATTTTTGTCAAACATTTTCTCTTGCTTTTCCCTTTACTCATACATCACTAGGCTCTTTGGGTGACTTTGTGTAACCCTTAGCAGGAATGTCATAACAGAAGAACGGATGTGCAGCTGTGCAGGGCTTCCAAGAGGCCCCATCTGACACAGCTAATCAGGAGTTTTTGTACCGCAGGCTGAGCAACCATTTAAAATGCTGTACAAAAAGTCATCTAAAAATTATAGTAGGTGGCTGGTGGTTGGTAAGACAAGACTGAGATTTTTTTTCTGAGTAAGAGCTTTATAAAACTTACATTACAAGCTTTTGCTGCAACTATTGTTGATGCATATGAAAACCTTTTGTAGGAATCAAGTCAGTTGACCTGACATAACTGTAGTAATCTGGGTAATCTGGTTATGTGTCAAAGTGATCAGAAGATTATATGCCTATAGCATCTTGATAGAGTAGAAATCAGAAAATAAAACAAAACAAAATACATAGATCTGTGAAAACACAGAAAAGTGTCTGGGAATTCATTCTCTTCTATGTCTCTCCAAATACATGCACTACAAACATAGCTTCAAAAATGATGAAAGAAGGAAATAGAAATAGAAGATCATATCTGCAGAACCTTCTTTGCATGCATGGCTTTGCAGACATGGCCTGCAAAGTCCCAGGCCCACTTACACTGAGCCATTTATCAATGTAACTAAAGCCCATGCTGATAGTCCTTTTATCTAGTTCTCATAAACATTTGTCCTATTAATAAGAAACACTACCATATTTTATAATAATGTTGATGGTCATGTTTTCAATAAAAAATTAGAACTTAAATGGGGAAACTCAGATATGCAAGTATATTATTTTTGGTCTGATTAATACTTCATGGCATTTTCTTGTTATTTTGACTTCACTTTCAGAAGGTCAGCACTCCCTGGGAAACTACTAATTCTTCTTGGAAAAAATGCTTGAAATGTGTCTATTTATCCTTAGCCGGGAAGAGAGAAGTCTGGACTTGTCAATCTGGATCATCCTACTCACTTCAAGCAAAAGAATGAGCACAGCAGCAATAGTAAATTTGAAACCATGGAGAAAGTATTTTTATCCTAAGACAAGACTTATTTTTAAAGTTAAAGTCTTATGCAAAAAAATGTTCTGAATATGACCACTATAAACATATTAATCAGGTCAAACAAATGTGTTCAAATAGTTTTGTCAAGTAAAGATTGATTAGAACTGTTCATTTAATAGTTTTAAAAATCATCATAGAAAATTAAAAATGTACAGAAACTCTTTCTTCAAAATTCAAAAAAAATGTTTAAAATATGTAGGGTTGAAAACAAAAAAAAAGTACTTATAATTCTGAGAAGATTTCAATGGTCTTTGAAAGCTTTTCTATTCATTCCTCTGCTTAGAAAATCCTTCTTGCCACTCACCCAGAACAGATGATCTTCTACATAAACTATGGTGATTCCATTATTTAGAACTGCTTTCAGCCCATAACCCTTAAGTTGTGTCTTCAAAGTGCCTTTAAACTTAGGAGGTTCCATCTGGTCATTCTTCCCTGTTGATATTTTCTGGAAAACATGGTAACTAATATTTGGCATTTTGAATAGTCACAAAGACTCTTTCTTCTCTACCACATGGCTGTTCTTTAATTTTTTTCATACAATAAATTCTGATCATAAATTTCTCCCCACCAAACTCTTCTAAGATCATCACACTTGCCCACTCACCCAGTTCAACACGCTTTCTTTCTTTCTTTTTTTCTTTCTTTCTTCCTTTCTTTCTTTTTTTCAAAAACAAATAAGATAACAAATAGACAGACAAAACACACAAACAACAACAACAAAGCAGTGTGCCAGTGTAGTGGTGCATACAATAATCTGGCCTGCCTAGCCGGTCCCAGGGCAGCAAAAACTACATAATAGAGACCCAGCCTCAAAAAAAAAAAACTGACAAAAAACCCCAAAGAATCCAAAAAAATACAAGAATCCCCCCACCCACCCACACAAACACAATCACCCATACACTTTCAGGGACACATACACATAGTTGCAAAACCCCCACAAACACACAAAATCCAAAACCACACCATATAACATAAGACATAAGCAAAACCTCCAAAGGACCAAAACCACACAAAAATATGAAGGAAAAAAAAAGACTACGAAAGTATCATTGAGTTTGTTTTATGTTGGACATCTTGTGCTCTGCCGCATTCTTCTGCGAGCAGAAAGACGTTGCTCCTGTCTTATCCAGAGGAAGGCAATGAGAAACAATCTGTCTCTGATGGGACAGCTGCTCACTGATCTTCCTACCGGTGCAGTAAAATATGTTTTTGTTGACTCCCTTAATAATATTGAAAACTTTGGGGGACTTGGATGAGGTTAAATACTTTTTCTACACTTGCATAACTTTATAATTAATGTATTTAAATAAAGTAGGTTTTAGATAATGTGTTTCAAAACAAAGAGAAAGTGACATATCACTGACAAAGTGACCAGTTAACTTTAAAATGCAAGAAATAAGGCAAAATGAATAGGTAGAGTTTGTAAGATTTCAATATTCTTGAAATCATTTTGGATAGCTTATTTTGTTTGCTTTTGATTCTTCTCTTTAAAATAAGGGTATAAAAGAAAGATTGGTAGATTTCTTATTCCTAGTACAGACAATTGGGTTCTATAACCAATGTTTAAGATACAGTGTTCATATTAATATCCATTTGTCACTGTAAGGCAAAGTACTCCTTATACATCTAAATGTATGGGAGAGATGAATTTTATACCATATTCAGAAGGAAGGCCACTAAATCTAGAATACTCTGGGCCACAAGTGAGCTGAATCTCTTTCCTAAGGAATATAACAAGAATGGGAGTGGAGAGGAGGCTCAGTAGGGAACATCATTGTAAGTTAATGTTGGGATCCCAAAGTCAGATTGCCAGAATTCGTAAAAAAAAACCTGTAACCCTTGCACTTGGGGGCCAAAAAGAGGAAGATAAATGGGGCTGACTGGTTAACCAGTCTAGTAGAAGTGTTGAGTGTCAAGTTCAGTGAGAGCCCTTGTTTCAACAAACAAAATGATGAAGAAATGATTGCAGAAGGCATTCCAATTATGGTTTAGGCTCCACACCCAGCACATAGAAGAGTAAACATGGAAACAACACACACACATACACACACACACGCACCCATACACATGCACACAAGCACACGCACACTCACACACCAAGACAAAAGACTCTCCTGCTTCAGCAATCTGCAGGAAAGTGTGAAACCAAGAAGATAACAGGATAGTTTCCTGTTGCATGTGCAGGTTTTGAAGTATCACATGACACAGGATAGGGATCACATGACACAGGATAGGGATCTGTTAACGGCTTTGGTTCTTGATCCCTCTATTTACTAGCTCATTTTCCATTAATTTCTCACATTCAAATAATGGGATTACAGGAGACTAAGAGCTGCCCTGTTCTCTAAACTGTTTTCTAATAGTCTAAACAACACAGTATGAGTTAAATGAACTATTGAAATTCAATATCTTCACAGTAAATTTTGTAGCATAAATCATTTTACCCTTTGCCCCATAGCTTAAAACTGAACTCCATATGTGTCCAAAAGAGAAGGACTTACTTAAGGAATCTTTGAGCAAAAGTATTACTCACCCACATACCAAAAATAAAATCATAAAATAAAAATAAAATTTATTTTAAAACTTCACTAAGCTACTGAATTTACATGTTCTATTTCATCACCCTTACAAAATGGACTGTTTGACAATGAGACATATTTGTAAGTGATGGCTTAACTTCTTTCAATAACAGTGTAGAATACCTGTGGGTAAAAACACGCCATGTACTGATTGTCATATTTTTGATAGAAAGCATATTTAATGCAATATATCCTTGTAGTTGCTCATATAACTATATACACAATATCATAACATCACATAATTAAACTATGTGAAAAGTTTAATGTAAAAATAAAATTTAATTTTTTAAACCAGTAGACTTCCTCAATAAAAATAACCTCTCTGGCTAGAATAATAATTGAGTTGCTTTAAAAAACTAAATTTTTCTGACACCTGGTTCACAGGACACTGCTGATTTCATCTTAAATGTCCTCTACAAATTCAGATTTTTGTATGCTTGTTCCCCACTAGATGGCACTACTCGTGTGTGTGTGTGTGTGTGTGTGTGTGTGTGTGTGTGTAGGGAGCGGGGAGGTTTGGCTGTGAAACTCATCTGGTGGAAGTCACTATAGATATGCCATGAAGGTTACAACTGGATTCTGAAACTTTTCTGTTACCCTCTGGTTCCCAGCCTGTGATGATATGAGCAATGTCTGCACATATGCTCTACCACACCTTCCCTGCCCTGGACTGGACTGAATCTTTCTGAAACTATGAGCAAAAGAGTGTTTCTTCCCTTAAGCCTCTTCTTTCCCACACCCTGTCACAGCATGCAGAAGTTACCAACACAGAATCCCAGGGCGCTTAGTTCCCCAGAATCAAAAAACAAAGCCCTCCGCAATTGCAACTGCAATGCAGCAAGAGAAGAGTTCGAAGAAGGCACCTGCAGCTGTTCCTGAATATCCCAGAAGACTCCTGAATTTCATCTTGCTCTAAATGAAATAAACTTTCCGTACCTACCTAGCCTAGCACACTCTCAGATTAACATAGTATTAGTCATCAAAGCCATCAAACAAAACAGAAACTCAGTCACATCAAATATAAACGCTGTTCAGAATTACATATTCTGTCTAGATAACTAGACAAAAAACAACCTGCTTGCTTCTCATGGACAGTATAGACATTCAATTCTTTAAAATATATTTTTAAACCATAAAATAAATGATGTTTGGTATTGTTTAATTACTATTCTGCTGCTGATCTTTCTGATATTGATACTATATTTTGGGGAAAGATATATGCCTAATTTCTTTGGTGAATGCTTTTTCACATGACTCATAGCATTGGTTAGGAAGCCCCCTGCAGAGCTGAGTAAAGATTACAGATCACAATAGTGAAAAAGCCAAAGAAGTTTAGAAGTAGACCGTACTAAGCTATATTAAGCTCTGCTATTCTGAACATGCATGACCTGTGTCCGGTTCAAGTTTCCTCCTCCTTTCTACCATAGGATGAGGAACCTGACAAAAGGCCACATGCAAATGACTCATCTTTTCAAATGTAAAGCTGAAGCCATAGGTCTTTTCTGTGCATATCTCATTATTAAATTTGTTAAATACCACAGCATGATAGGTATTTCGAAAGATTGATTTTGCTGGTGTGCATACAACTCTCATTAGAAAAGAAACAATAGCTTTTAGATAGTGTGATGGTCCATTTTTTTAACAACTTAATTGGATTACTATGTAGAGATTATGAAGTACATCTCTGTGTGTGAGGGCATCTCCAGTGCTGATTACATCACTATGACATTGGATGTAATGGATGCTTTAATTATTTGATGGATTATGTAGATGATGGCATCTTTAGAACATGGTAAGTAGTAGGATATGGGACAATTGGAAGAAAAACAGGAAGCAAGTCCTGAGGGGCCAACTCTTGCTGTATGCTTCCTCTCCGTTAGTAAGTGAAGAAGCTTTTCAAATGTATACTCGAGCTATGATAATATTCTGACCAGATTCACTGCCAGAACTCTCTGAAAACATGACTTCAAACATATCTTTTCTCTCTTTGTTCCATTTTAGTCACAGTGATTTTTAAAAAGGTACAAATAGAGAAAGCATCTAGTATGGTGACATAGGAAAGACAATTGTTAAATCTTAGCTAGGGGGACATATAGCTCAGTGGTAGAGCAGAACTAGCATGTGTGAGGCTTTGGGTTCAACCCTCAGTCTCTATCTATCTACCTGTCTGTATGTCTGTATGTCTATCTATCTATCTATCTGTCTGTCTATCTATCTATCTCTATCTCTCACACACATGCACATTCACATTCATATGTCCATTGTGCATGTGCTATGTCATTGTCAAAGATTATAAAATAACATGCAAATAAGATGCTAAAGACACTGGCTTTGTTCAACAATAACTCCAGTTTCAATATTAACAAAATAATGCAGTTTTCCTTTATTTTAACCAAATATTGAAAATCCATAGAGATTAAAAAAACTCTGAGACATACTCATAAATAATACTAGGCTAATTCTTCTGCCCAACCAACTGAACATTCTAATGAATGGTAAAAATATATTGAAATAGAGAAGTCTCCTGAGACAGACAAATTTGGATGGAGATTTAAATAGTATTTATTAAGGCTCTATTGATCATATCTTTCTAAAGCTGAGTACAAGCCTGTTGCTGGCAGCACGCTGCCACTTACTCCTTGTCTTGGTAGGTGACTTCTGTTGCTTTTCTCTACAGAGTTGCCAATCTTTAAAGAGAAAATAAAAGAACTGGAGCTCATTTATGATGAGTTTGGTGCTACAGGATATATAAACCTGAAAGACATCAGACTTTATAGAATTTATACCAATTTCTGTGTCATCCAATGCTGGTGGGAATTTTAGAATATATTATAATATGTGCTATTTGCACACTGCAATGCAGCACAGCATATTGTGTTTCATGTTAACATGAATGGTACCTTCTTAGCATGTGAATTCTCTTGAGAGGTTAGTTCATAACACCGTATCAGATAAAGCTTATTTTATAATTAATGTTGCCTCTGTCTGGGTTTTGCAGTGTTTGATTTGTTTGCACACTGAGTTTGGAGCTATGTTATTGTTCATCATTTACTTGTTCTTGGACAGGATCCATTATGACATCTACACTAAACCTCAACTCTCAGTCCTCCTGCCTCAGCTGCTTGAATTAAGAGACTACATGTCTGAGTCACACATGCCCCATGCTTCAGTCTTCCTTAAATTCTCATCTTATCCCTGACATTATTTGATATATAGGGCACACTATATTTAGCAAATAATTGATCATGACCATGCTTGTTTGATGGCTATTCTCTGTTGGAGTAAAATTATTTGGGAGTCTGGTATATTATCTCATAATGAGTAACAATCAATAATAAGCCAATACAAATATGGAAAACCCTAATTGAAAACCCAAAACTATTCATAGCTTCCTTGAGACTTGGTTTATCAGAAACTGAGCTGTGGTTGTTCTAGTCCACAGAGACTCTGAAGCCAAATTGGCTCATGGTATCATTCAGGTAAACAACTGAAAAACTGCATATTTGTTGACTTTAGTTGTACAAGACTATTGACTGAAAACAATCTGTCAGAACCTGAACAAATTGGGTTTTGAATTTCATGTAGTTTAATAACTTTGGCATATTCACCAAAATGTGTGAGTTTTAAGGTTATTGATGCTTGTTTTGGAAAAAAAATTAAAAGTTCCCTGTTTAAATTAGTTTGGAAAGATTATTTTAAATCAAGTTGAATAAACTCCAGCAAAGCAGTTGCTCTCAGAGTTCTAATAATGTGTGTTGGGACTCTCCAAGATAATATAGTGAGTGGAATTCCCCTTCCTAATTCTGCAGTAACTCTCAGGACTTTTGTTCTTCAGAGCAACCTTAGAAATCTCCATGTCAGTAGCAGTCTGAACTAATTCCAATATACTTCAGAAGAATCTTGTGGGAGACAGAAATGAATAAGAGATAAGAATAAAACACCATTTTTTCTCGATGTGTTTACATACAATAATCTACTTTTATTATTTAGAATTTTAAACTTCTTACTCTAATTTTAATTGTCATTTTGAAAATAAAATTCTTTCAAAGTCTCTGTATTCATCTTATCTTTCCATTCATTGTTTTCTTATAGAGAAATAAGCGTTAAAGTACTATAATGCAGAGAGTAGTATTCCCTTTCATTATCATACGCTTTAGTGTTATAATAATTACAGAATAGTGTAGCCAATAAAAATTGGATCATAGTAATTATAGTATCTGGCAATAAACTATAAACAAAATAAGTTGTTTTGCCATGAATTATATTCATTTAGACAAAAAAGAAACCAGGAGAGCTATGTGGTTTTTGCTGCAGGAAGGCTGATGTCCTCTAGTAGTCTGCCAAGGACAAAGAGTGCACCTGGGCAAAACAATGGATCTGAAGCCAGTCCCTACCTGCTAGGCACCCACTATATACTGAGCTCACAAAGACCATTCCAATGGACTTAGAAAATAGAAATCACAATAAGGAAATGAAAGCTTATCTGGAGGTAACGATTATCTGTTCTGGAATAAAACAACTATAATCTGCCACAGAGTAGAGTGAAAGAAATCTGACAATTCTGTAGAATAAAAGGACCTCTGTCCAACATTTTATATGTTGGTCAACACCTGCAAGGTGCAGTCATCACAAGACGTTGAAAAGATTATTTTTTTTCCAGCTGTAAAGCAGTGGCATGAAATCCTCTTCTCTTCAGTGAAAGGTTAGGAGTAAGACATAGATACAATTACACAGTTCCTTGACGAACTGCTTTCAAATTTCCTCTCTAAATCAGCCCCATGCTCTCCTAATATTTGCAATTACAAAAATATAGGACATCGTTAGTGGCTTTTTGTTGGGGAAAAATAACAGCAACCCAAAAAGCATATGTCAATTCTTGTCTTCTTTGATATTTTAGTGTTAAATTGTGCTACTTGGGGGTAGGAGGGAGGCTGCTTGTTCATCCCTCCTGCCTAGAACCAAGATAATCACACAGAAACTTATTATTTAAAACACTGCTTGGCCCATTAGCTCTATCTTCTTATTGGATAACACTTATATCTTAATTTAACCCATTTCTAGTAATCTGTGTATTGCCATGTGGCCGTGGCTTACCTGCTAACGTTCTATCTGGCTCCCGTGGGGCTACATGGATTCTCTCTGACTCCATCTCGTTTCTCCCAGCATTCAGCTTAGCTTTCCCAACCTATTTCTGTTCTCCTATAGCTCTGCTATAGGCCCAAAGCAGTTTCTTTATTCATTAACCAATAAAAGCAACACATAGACAGAAGGACCTCCCACACCACTTGGGAAAACAACTTCTTCTAGCTTTCCAATGCTTTTATCTTCAATATTATGCTCTCTGTATTTTAGTCCTCATATGTAGAATGTTGAATTAGTTATACTTTTTGTTATTATTCACATAGTATTTCTCCTCCTGTGGAGACTACATATATTGTGGATGTAGAGATGCTCATTTCTATTCTCTAGTCTCAACCTTATTACCTACACAAGCAATTGATCTAGTGTATTGTGGATCCATTGAAATGCTGTAATCGTTTGAGCCCTTCATATTTTCATTTACTTAATTAATATTTATTTCACACATTGCATTTTTCCTTTTTTATTTACTAGCTCTTTGTGATCCCTTTAATTAGTTCTATATACTTAGTGCATGATGCACCTGTCAGTTTTGATGAACTTGTACTATAAAAGGAAACGTCCCCTGAATTCTAATAACTTATTGAAATAAAGTTTGAGCTCTGATCTGTAATGGGTGTTGCCTATGCCTCTATTGCATCCCTGCTTCACTTCAGATTCCTGTGGAAGGAAGATCCTTGCCAAATCTCTGACTGAAAAAAATATTCAAAAGAACTGTGATGAATATCTTAAAGTTACAATCTAGACAGGACATGGGTCCTATTTATGACCAAATTAATTCACATTTCCTAGTACAAGCCAAATAAGCAAAAAGCAATCTTTTCCTGTGACAGAGCTAATGGACATGATCTTCTATGGAACACATATCTAGTCTACCACTCTCTATTTTGAGAAGTATCTTTATTCTTATCTTCCTAGATAGAATCTGAGCATTTATATAGGATATCATATGATTGTCCAAAAGAGTTTCCAAGTAAGGCGGTTAAACCAAAACTTAGAAGAAGCCATATTCTAGTCAGAATGCAAAGCCAGACAAGGCTGATGTTGCTGGTTATGTTCTAAAGAAATCTGCAGCAGAATGCTTTCTAACACAGGGAGACTTCTCTATTTGAATCTTAAAGCAACTAGAAGACAATCTGGTTTAGTCAGAGTTCATCAATTGCAATGTTGATGAAATGGAAAATACCCACACAAAAAGATCCAAAAAGTGGGCACCACCTGGTCCAATAAAATTAACTGTTTCACTGGTATGTTATGTAAGTCGCCTTTCTCTCACTAATAAGACACTTGAAAAAGTCAAGTTAAACATAAAGATTCATTTAATTTCCATTTCAGAATAGGTCACTGGATAATTGTTATCTCTGGGCCTGTTATGGAATACAAAAGTCAAGGTGGAGAGTCCATGATGGGGCAAAGCTGCTCACTGCATGGCAGTCAGGAAGGAGAGAGAAAGAAAGGGGCCATAGAAAATGCAATCCCAAGAAATCACACTCACAAGGACCCATTCTTTACAAATAGTCCTTAGATCTAGTAGCTTTTAACAGCCCATAAAAATATGTCTCAGTCTCTGAATCAGTACATCGATAAGATCAGAATCCTCAGGTGTAAGTAGTTCTGCAAATCCCTTCTTATGAACATTGCTTCATTGGACACCAAATCATCAACATGACTACTTAGGGTACTTTTCAGATCCAAATCAAATCACGAACCTCTAGTAATATCAGTCAAGATAAACAGAAATGTAGCATGCAATGAAAGGAATAAATTATTCCACAAATATAAAAGAAATAAGACAATATGACTATACAAAATGAATGTATTCTTAATTATAAAAACATCCTTAACAGGATAAAAGTATAAAAATATTAAATTTCAAAATGGTAATTGAATACTTAAACAACTAATAGTTAGCTACTTTGATAGATTTGATAATTCCAGACTGTAAACAATCAGCTATAAGGCATAGCTACACAAGGAAATGGGAGTTCATGAACTGCAAAATACAATGCATGAGGGAAGTTTTTATTTCTTCTTTTCAGAAAAGACAATTTTTGATCAAAACCAATGCAGTGTAGATCTGTAACACATGGACAAGGTATAGAAATGACAGCACAAGATTATGAAGGAGAAAATTTCAAAGCAGAGATCCATTCTTACCTTAGATTGTTCCCTTGACAACTGCATCATAGTGTATTATCAGATGCTACCACAGAACTTAAAGAAAAGGAAATAATAACATTACATAATAAGTCAAAGCACAGGAATATAGAAAATATATGAAAGCTTTTCAGTTTCAAGAGGTCCCATTTGTTAATTGTTTCTCTCAGTGTCTGTGCTGCTTGGGTTATATTTAGGAAGTGGTCTCCTGTGCCAATGTGTTCAAGTGTACTTTTCACTTTCTCTTCTATAAGGTTCAGTATGGCTGGCTTTCTTTTGATGTCTTTGATCTATTTGGACCTGAGTTTTGTGCGTGGTGATAGATATGGGTCTATTTTCATTCTTCTACATGTTGATATCCAGTTATGCCAGCACCATTTGTTAAATATGCTTTCTTTTTTCCCTTTGACTTTTTTGATTCTTTGTCAAAAATCAGGTGTTCAAAGGTGTGTGGATTAATATCTGGGCCCTCAATTCAGTTCCATTGGTCCTTTTGTCTGTTTTTCTGCTAATACCAGGCTGTTTTCAGTACTGTAGCTCTGTAGTAGAGTTTGAAGTCCGGGATTGTGATGCCTCCATCAAAAACACTGATGACATCTTATGCCTCAGAGGTTGTGAGATAAAGGGAACACTCCTGCATTGCTGGTGGGAATGCAAGCTCGTACAGCCCCTTTGAATATCAATGTGGAGATTTCTCAGAAAATTAGAAAACAACCTTCCTCAAGACCCAGCAATACCACTTTTGGGTATATATCCAAGGGATGCTCAATCATACCACAAAGACATGTGCTTAACTATGTTCATAGCAGCATTGTTTGTCATAGTCAGGAACTGGAAACAATCTAAATGCCCCTTGACCAAAGAATGGATAACGGAAATATGGGAAGTTTATACAATGGAGTACTACACAGCAGAAAAAATAATTTTTTGAAATTTGCAGGCAAATGGATGGAGGTAGAAAACACCATTTTGAGTGATGTAACCCAGACACAGAAATACAATTATCACATATACTCACTCATATGTAGATTGTAAACATAAAACAAAGAAAACCAGCCCACAAATCACAATCCCAGAAAACCTAGGCAACAATGAGGACCCTAAGAAGGACATGCATATATCTAATCTACATGGGAAGTAGAAAAAGACAAGATCTCCTTAGTAAATTGGGAGCATGGGAACCTTGGGAAATGGTTGAAGAGGAGGGGAGAGACAAGTAGGGGAGCAGAGAAAAATGTAGTTCTCAACAAAATAAAAAAGATTGAATCTCTAAGAAAATGTAAACTTCATAATCAATGTTACTAAAATAAAAATATATGAAAATAATTTAAGATGATGAATTTAACCCTAACTGTATATGTTTGTAATTTCATTTTATATCACAGAATTTAATATTTTTACAAAATCAGAGTTTATTTTGTTGGATGAAGAAATGTAAATGTTATATTAGAAAAAGTTGTTGAAAATCTATAAAGTTAAATGAAACCAAAATAACACTGTGTGATCAAAAGAGAAAGAAGGATGGCATATGTTAAAATTAAACAAAGAAAAGTTCTAGATCAAAGAAAATATTATATTGACCAATGACAAATATTTCAATTTATAAAAAGCACAACAACCTTAATTTTATGCACACTTAGTAATAGAGTTTCAACTCTAGTATTGAGAAAGGTTTAAAGAAGCATGAAGAAAAATCAACATGAGTTGTCTATATTTCTAAACTGGAAGGTAGAAAAAAGTGGAGTTTGAATAAAATATGTGTTTAAAGAAAACACACCAACATAAGGAGAAAGGGTTACCATTTTTCTTTAGAAAGAATTGTTAAATGGATAAACTTTTGGTTATACAGGCCAATAAAAAGAGAAGGAAAAAAAAAAACCTATTTCAAAACCAAAGAGGAACATTGCTTCAGATCCTAAAGCCAAAACTAAGAATAGAATGTGATTAACAATTGCTGCCAACATGCTGAGTAACACAGATATATTGAAAAGCCCTCTACAAACCCAAAATTATCAAAAGTAACTCACTCATGGGTCACTTTAACAAAATTTTCAGTGCCTTATTCCCCTAAAATGCCATGTTTATTTGGAAATTCTTCCTATACAGACCTCTCTAAGTCTATTTGATGGCACTTATGATTTCATCCAGCATTTACAAAGTAAATAGAATAGGTTCCACACAATCTCATGGAGTAACCAGTATTTATGAGGCTAAATAAAGAGAGTGTATGGAAGGAAAATTTTAGTGTTTGTGAGTTGCTTTGGAAGTTATAGAACCTTGATGCCAATTCTCAAGACCTCAGTTCAATCTCTGAGACCTTCATGATGTCAGGAGAACCAACTCTCAGATTTCGCTTTGATTTCCACACGCATGTGCACACAGACACGCACACACAGAGACACAAACACACACACATACACACCAAAATAAATGTAAATAGTAGAATATTAAAAACTGTAAAGTATTCATCAAAATTTAGAAAAAAACAAAACACCTTTAACTCATCAAACCCGGAGCTGTTTAAAAACATAATATTGTATAACAAATTGGGCTTATTTCAATCGAAGGTTATTTTTGTTTGGCTATGTTATGCTTTTAATGTTCTAAAAAGTTGTATCCCCCAGAATTGTCAGAAAATAAACCAATAAAGTCATTCCAATGTGACCGAGTAAACATGAGGTGAACAAGGGCAATAGTAAGAGCTTCAAAGTAGATAAGTTGTTTCAAACCTACAGAGAGAACTATAAACAACTGAAAAATGCTGAATGGGAGAAGTGGTTTTCTCCAAAGAGCATGTCAAATGGTTATCCAATGGAATGGTCAGCCTTAGAAACATGAATATATGTAACATTTTACAGACTGCTCAGTTACAGGTGTCTAAAAATTCATGAATCAGAATGGTGTTGCTAAATAAGAGATTGTGTAATAATTGTTGTATAGTTACAGATGGCATGTCACTGAAGGAGGCATGAGAAATGTCTCAAAAAATCTTTTTTAAAAAAAAGCTTTAATTATGAATGGTTTCAGTGAAAGGTGAAAATCTGACAGTCTAGTTAAAGCTAGCTTATTCCCTAAAATGAATTACAGGTTAAAGGAAATTGAAAAGATGAAAAGTTAAGGAGTGGGGAGTTAGATTGCGGTTGGTTTTAATGAATAAGAAATGTTAGCAACTAATCAGTTAGGACAGCAGTACCAAAATACTTGATGACAGTAAAAGCCTGTGTTAGGCATGGCGATAGAGAACAATGGGAGAACGGATGCAGTTAGAGCAGCAATGGGGTGGGGCAGGTGTGTTGAAGATTCAGTGCTGATCCATTAGGTACTCCGCTCAAGTTCAAAACGAGAAGAATGGGGAATGAGTGAAAAGGAGACAGCCAACAAACATGTGGGCTCTAAGGGACTTCAGGAGGGAAGAGGAAGTACTTCAGCGGCCATTGACAGCAGGAGACGCACAATTACTTTTTACTGTAATGGCCTTGATCCTTGCCCACGTGCTAGCTAAACTGTGGGAGAATTTAATGCCTGCAGCTCGTATAAGACTAAGTGCAAGTTTAGGGAAGGCTTTCAGCTTGTCAATTTCTCCTGCTAAGCTCCATGGAGGGCTGGCGGTCTAGGCACCACAACCTCACTTAGGGGTCTGCAGGAGGCACACAGTTTGTCTGTGTGGCGGTGGGGGGGTGATACTGAAAGGTCCAAAGTGTCAATTTATGAGGTGTGTGGGAGGGTTTGCTACTAGACGATCACAGGCAGCTTCATTTGATTTTTATGGACCCACTGAGAGAGAGAGAGAGAGGAAGCAGAGAAATGTTCAGGAATATCTTGCACTTAAATTATTCCTTTATTCACAGAGATTTACAAATGTTATATCATTAAATAAGGTTCCCTGTGAGAAACACCAGAAGTAAATATGAAATTGTAGTGCGGTTTCATAGGGGGACAGTATTATGCAGTTCAGGAAGTCAGGCTGGGGGAATGTCACTCAAGAGAAGAGCACACTAATCAATATGGAAGAGTCAGAGCATATGTAGTAACAGCCCCAACTTACTAGACCTGGAGATTTCTAAGAATTTTAGATCTTGAAATGTTTCATCTTCATTTTCTAAATGAGGCTAATGATGTCTTTCAGTTTTCTTGATGTTTGATTAAGGAAACATTTATGTGAGAATTTCATACAGAGTTCACTGTATGTACATAAAGTATTTACCTAAATATTATACAGAATGAAGAACATTTATTCCAGTTACTACATGAACATTTTTCTTCACTTGCATAATCCTTTGTGCCGTATAGACCCTCAATGAAAAAAATTGTTGCTTGGATTAATGAGCTATCAGGAATTTACACTTAATGAAAAGATTTGCACTATGTAATTTTAATAATTGAAGACATATTAAGATGTCTCATTTTGTTGCATCAATAAGAATGATAAAAATCAGGGCATTTTTCTGATTACTAAATAATAAGTGATCAGTTCTAAACAGGCTTAAGTTCGTCTGAGACTTCTTTATAAGGTTTTAACCCAGTTTGAAGACTCTAGCAACAGAGTCTGAGTTAGTTCAGTGGTTAAACACTTGCCTAGCGAGCATGAGACCCTGTCTAGGTATCACATGGGTAAAAACAAAACCCTCTGATTACAAGAGATTCTAAATAGATGAAGAAAGGTTCTCAAATATTTAAGTCATGTGAAAAAGTTTAAGGAAAAGTAACGATCAGCTCAGAATATTTAAAAATTAAGTATCAAGAATGAAACAGTAAAAAGCAAATCCCTTCTAAAGGAAGGAAATATAAATGGAAATGTATACACATATATAGGCATACATAACAATATATTTAATACTTTTTAACCTAGGAAATAAATAAGCTTAGTTAAGGCCAAGAAGGACTTATTAAGGACTAAAGACAATAGATAATCCTGTATAGACATAAACTAGGGATATTTCTTATTGTTAGTCTCAATTGTTAAGATATTACAATAGTCTTACCCCGCGCTCATTTTTGGCCAGAAAAACACCTCTACATAATGCAGTTAGCTATGATACTTGCTTTGTGCTTTTAACTTTTCATTTTATTTATCTGTTCTTGGAGGATTTTCTACATATATACAATGTATTTGGTCATCTCCACCCACAAACTCCCATCCTTCCAACTTTCTCCAGATCCATCTCTGTCCTTCATCCAAGTTCAGTCATTCAT
Organism: Ondatra zibethicus; assembly: GCA_004026605.1. NCBI lineage: Eukaryota > Metazoa > Chordata > Mammalia > Rodentia > Cricetidae > Ondatra > Ondatra zibethicus. The sequence continues at coordinate 51,737 of PVIU01003405.1, read as the reverse complement.
TCTCTGTGTCTTTCTATCTCCTCCTTTCCCTCCCCCTTTCCCTCTCTCCCTCCTTTTGCCTCTTTATAACATACTGAGTTTAGTTAATGCAACCCATGAGTGCTTAGGAGTAACAAACACTGGACAATGGGAAACCTGCGAGAAGTCATATCCTAGAAGAAAATTGTTTCTTCCTCTACCAGAATGCACAGTTGTCCTTTCGGTTGTAAGCCTCGACCTTTAACAGGCGAGCCATCAACACAGCTTAGGTTCAATTGTCAATATTTCACAGATAGAATTGGAAACCTGTGAGTACCTCTTATTCATGCTTGAATATTGATTTGCTTAATTATGGTGCTTTGTTCTTGTTGTTTGACAAGGTCTTCCTATGCTACCTAGACTGGTCTATTTGGAACTCACAGTGTCCGCATGTCAGCTTCCCAGATGCTGCTGAGATTATAAGTGTGCCCAAGCCATACTGGATTTGAGCTATATGCTTAGAAGAGTTCTAAAAGCACTGAAGACTCCTTGCTAATCACCTATTGCTTATGTTAGCAGAATTTTATTGCACTTCAAGATAAGCACTTACAACTTCAAGTCATAAAAATTCATTCATTCTTAAAAGCCTATAATTCAAAATTTTAACATTTTAGAATTGGCCAGCATCTGCTTACAAAGTATTCAGAATCTGTCAAGTCTGCTTGCTGACCAAAACCAAAGACGACTAAGGGACAGCAGCCAACACATTTGGAAGGCAAATTGATTGTCCTTTATCAAATTCAGTTGGAAATGTAAGTGTGAGTTCAGTGGGAAGGTAGAAAGGCTTGCCAGCAATCAGAATTATAAATGTCTAAAGCATAATTGAGGAATTGTAAATTTGACTTTGAAATCCTTGATGAAAAGGCACTATAGGAAACATAATTATTAGCATACTGTTTAATGTTTTAATTGGATGCAGTTTGCTGTGCTGTGCCAAAATGAGTTTTGAAGTTGATTGCCTTTTTACCTCCCTCCCTATTCTTGAAAGCTCAGCCAACCTTGGTAAGAGAAAAAGGAGGTACATTACATGAAAGAAGGAAGAAGCTAATGACTTAAGAATGTGCGGTTTTCCCTCACTTAAAGCATCACTCTTTAGTTTTTCATTTACAAAAACATACATTATTTTTCATGAAGAGAAGAATATTGTATTAGGCAGCAGATCATTATGGTTGTGGGTACTTGGAAGGATTCTGTTTGTTGTATTAAATTATCCTGGCATCTGTACAATACTCCACTGCCTTTGATTTTGAAGGCCTTTAATCATGGCTAGAAGTTATTTGTTAAATGTGGCTTTCATTGTATTAGCATAAGTTAAATTGTTGGTTATTCCTTAACGAATGGACAAAATATTAGTGATTTTTTTCTTCGACTTCATTAGAATTTAGTTATTATCAAAATAGAAAGTATAAATTATTTCCCCAAAAATATCTGTCAGCATAGAATTTTAGTATACTGAGATTAAAAAAAATAATAGCAAAAGAAAGCCAATAAAGACACTACATTTCTCTGCCAGCCATGCAGATTATTCTTCACAAATCACTCAGGGCATAAAAAGTAGTTTCAATTCACACAAGGTTCTTTGATGTTCACGTAAATAAATAGGCTGCCTTCCTCCCTTAGCAATCTTTTCTGAATATGATTTCTTTCATCAAGTAGTTTGTCTTATCCCTGTGAACATCAAGGTGTTTAGCTGCAGAACTTCAAACAAGCATTTCCTCCATTTACAGGAAACATATTAAACACTGTAAGTGGCAAAGCTTCCTCTTCACTTTGCAGGAAGACAGAAAATGGATTTTCTACTGCACCCCGACTGGTAGGAGACACGTCCGATGCTGTAGTCATAATATTCTAGACAAACACAAACCACTCCTTCCCTTATAGGGAAACTGTCTCAGAAGAGTGAGTTGGCTTGACAGACCCATGAACAAAACAAAGACCAGATGACAAAGGTTATAGGCTCCTGAAAGCGACTATGATTGTTACAAGAGAGGAGGTATGAAAAGGGTAATTTGATGAAGTGGGCCCACGTGTTGGGCCCTGTTATTTGTTTAGATGAGGGAGGGAGGGAGGGTTTAATCTGTTTCATATTTTTCCAAGCTGAGCTCTAATTTGCCCACGCTCTTTCTTAACTCTCAGTTGGCTCAGCAACTTTATTATTCTTGGCACTGTGTGAAATGTACTCTTTGTAATCTTTGAAAGTTGACCGATTTCATGCTGAATGAACCTGTCAGCCAACTCTGAAGTCAGTTTTCCTGGCTTCCACAGGCAGTACATCTTAGTTATTTTCTTTTATCAAGAAATTGAAGGTATTTCTTAATTGGCTGTAAACAGGATGGAGAGAAAGGACATGTTCTGGTCTGATGCCTCAATTCTAAGTTGGTAATTTCATCATTCAACTTGCCAATAGTCACATGAGAATTGATACCATCTTTTGTTTGCTCTGTACTTAGGTTCCTTCAAAATGATTTGATCCTACAGTCATTCCTAGTGCACCTGCCTACTGGAGGCTCCTGCGTACTGGAGCTCCATGCAGTAGAAAGGATGCTGGAGACTGCTCCTTCTATCAATGCATATTTATATATCTGGTAAATGTCATAGCCAAGGGAGGTCACATAAGAGTTGATGTCTAAATATACCTTATAGATTATTGAAAATGACAGTACATTTCTAAGTTTTGTGAATTGGTACTGATTCACAGAGGAGAATGAATATGACCAAAGTTTAAGAAAAATAAAATTTGTTTCTCTGAAAATATGTTCGAGACACAGGCAATCGAAACAGCTTCAAAGGAAAGGATCTACCTTCACTATATGTAAATATCTATGATAAATGAAATATTGCATTCATAGACAAATAAAGATTGTGAAGGAACTTTTCCACAAACATGCATTTTAACATGTATGTTAAAGAAGTCCATTCTGGTGAAAGAAAACCACATTCAAATCTGTGTTTGCCCTATGTGAATACAGAGACTTTGGCTTCTTGTCATGGTAGTTCTAACTCTTGTGAGTGATGGTCAAAGAAACAACAAAGACTAGGTCATGTACAATGTCATAGGCAGCTTTTGTGTGTTGGCTTTGGGATAAAAAGGAAGGAAGGAGGGAGGGAAGAAGGGAGCGAAGGAGAAAGAGAGGGAGGGAAGAAAGAAACCTGCAGAATTTGGGAGACTGAAGTTAATTAACCTCTAGGACATGAAGAGGGTTATGGTGTCTTTTGAAATGACTACAAGGTCTTCACTATATAGTCAGGAATGACGTGGTATTCCTCTTCCTCCTACATTCACCTGTGATTACTTGCTTATTCATTTTAGTTTTGAGATTGTAATTCTATCGTTTCTTCGCTTATGTTCTTACCTCCAGAGCTTCCCATATACCCACATCACACTATTTCAAATTCATGTTCTTAATAATATTCAAATATATATATTCTTTTTTACATATATATGTATATTCACATATTTATTTTACACACAAATATATAAAATGAAATACATACCATATTTATATGTATGTATATATGTCTGTTTATAAATACATATATGCAACCTGCTCAGTCAGTTTAACATTACAAACACGCACGCGCGCGCGCACACACACACACACACACACACACAGACACACACACGCTTTGTTTCATTTCTCAGGGCTGACAATTTGGTATTGGATATCAAATTGGTGGTCTCTTCCCTAGGGAAGAATGTTTCTCCCATTCTCTCTTAATGGTTGTATCACAGAACCTAATTCAAGGGGAAGAAACAAATAATACAATCAAATAGTTGATGTTCAGCATAATATATACCTATTGGGAAGATATATTGAGATGATCCTTCATGAGCAGTGAATTTCTATGTACTGATAATTGTTACTTTGAGATAATGTCCTCGTCTTGAATATTTCCCAGTAGGTCACATAGCACAGCTTCAAGTGAAACACAGAGACTTACCTTGATCAACGTTCTTGGGATGGAGGAGTCTTATGGCCAAAACTGAACTCTGAACTCCTCTTTACTGTGAACTTTTTAATCAATTTGACCTCAAATATAATAGCTGTTCCAATTACCCCTCACATTATACTATTTCGTTTTAAAAATATTTCTTGAATTTGTAACATAATTGCATCTTTTCCCCTTCTTTTCCTTCTCTTCTTTACCTCCCATAATCCACATCCCTCAGAATCTTTCAACCTTATGGTCTTTTTTTTTTAAAAAAAAAAAATTCTTGTTGGTAGTGGTAATGGCAGTGGTAGTAGTGTGTGTGTGTGTGTGTGTGTGTGTGTGTGTGTGTGTGTGTGTGTGTGTGTTCCAAAACATATTATGCACAAACTACTCAGTTTGTATGATGTTACTTACGTATAAGTTTTCAAATATGACAATTTAGTAGGAAAACAGATCTTTGTGTTCTTCAAGGAAGATTTTTTTCTCTCACTCTTAGCATTTCTTGGTTGCCTCTAGTTCTTTCCCTAGGACTGCGGACACTTTAGTTTTCTCCTGTTCATATCGTCCTGTCTATTACTGCTGTCTCTGTGCAGCTCATATTTAGGCAGTCATGTGGTGAGACTTCGCGGGCATAGTTTCTGACATTTTCTGGAAACACAATCTCAACGAAACCCCCTGCTCCTCTACCTCTCACACTATTTTCATGCCCTCTCCAACAATGGTCCCTAAACCTAATTAAGTATAGAAGTTGTATTATAAATGTATGAGTGAAATAGTTGCAAGCATACCTTGGCGATAACCAGCGCCTCTTCAATTAGATTTAAGACCCACTAAACAAGAGGATAATCATGTCTAGTACTGGAAACCTAGACAACTAGCCAGTGATAGTGAAGTTATGGATCTCAGAGGAAAAATCTCAAATCACCACTATACTAAATAGGCATGACCTGTAACCACATTCTAAATGTCAGTCATACACATAAATAAGTATAATCCCCTTCCCTCATCATTGAAGTTTCTCTTTACAAAAGACAGAAACCATTAGAGAAAACCACCAACAATCAAAATTCCAAGTTTGGAAATAGTCCCAACTGAATAAACATACCATTTCTTTTTATTTGTTCCAATTACCTTATACACATGTTAAGGATACTACCTCATTCTTCATGCAAAGTTGGGGCTATTTAAAGATTATAGGCTATTAATTAGAGAGACTTTCTATGATTTCAACACAAAGAGATCTGGGTTTTCAGTTGAATTCTATTATCTTCGGACAACCAAGCCTAGCATTTGCTGTACCCTCTTTTTCAGTTTGGTGTGTTTCAGAATTTATTTCCTATGTTTCACTGTTCTGACATGTGGATAGGAGCATTTCATTTTGAATGTGAAAGCTTTACTATGAAGACATTCAATTGCTGGTTTCATTTGGTTCCCTCTTATTCACAATGTTACTGTCATTTTTCTCTCCTGAAGCTTTCTGTTTCTCAATTTTTTTAGTTTTGAAAGTTCACCAGTCTGTCACCAGCCAGTATCCAATCCAGACAAGGGATTCTGCTGTCATACAACCTATTGACTTTGTTACTTATTTTTCCCCCAAAGCAATGCATACTGATTTATGTAGAAAAAACTGAGATGTGAAATTTTCCTTTTTATTGTTGATTAGCCTGTTTTAATCATACATAATAGGTTTCACTATATGCTATAGTGTATTTTGGTCCCATTTTGTATATTTCCCCATTATACTCCCTTGTCTTCCTCTTATTCCTGATGACATCATTCTTCCCAACCATTCATCTTTCTCCTTCCATGTGTTTCTATACATTATAGAGCATGGTGGTTAGTTGGCACTCATTATGAAGGATTTAAATATCTCATTAATATACTACTGCAAATTCTACCTATTTCTGCATTAATTCCCTCATAGACGATTAGGACCATAACTTTAAGGGCATGCCTTTGGTTGTGATTCAGTGGGGTTCAGTAGGTGATTATGATAGGGTTGATGCTTGTGCTGTAGTTTTCGATTACTTTTAACAATAAGGGAGAAACACTATGATAGCATATTTTTCTGAAGAAAAGGTTTTGACTATGTAAAAGGATTAGGTTTGACACATTACTATAGTTCTTGTGAGCAATAACAACGCAACCTTAAGATCCTTTTCTTCAGGATCTTTTTTCAAGGACTGAAAGCTCTTTGGAATCTCTAAATCAAATGCACAATAAACTTTGTGCTAGGTAATTTGACACCAACACAGAGTCTTTACCTTTAATGTTTTGTTCTGTGATCACACGTCTTCAGAATCCTTTTTTAGTGTGATTCTGTTGACAGAGCACCCAACCCATTTCACCATTTTCCATGTCCTAGCCTTCTTCCTTTGTTGTTATCTGGGACCAAAATTCTTATCATGTTCACAACACCATACATGTAATGTTATATCTATAACAAATTATTATATTTTCACTCATAAAATCAGATTAGGTTGTTCAAACACATCAATCTAATGGTGGCCAATTAATTTCCCAATACTTATGAAATAAACAACCACTTACTATGTTCATGGATCTTGCGTGTTATGAATTTGGAGACAGCTGATGTTTCTCTATATAAGATCTCACCTGGAAGGTCCCACAGTTAGTGGTTACGATCACCTGGAACCTCATTCAATTACTTGTCCGGTGAAAAAAGAAAATAATATAAATTCATGTAACAAATAAGTATTTATTATATGTCAGTTATTAACATATTCTGTGATTTGCCAGAGGTACTTCATATCTAGCATTGTGTTTGATCATTAAAATACGTGATTGAACCTGCTAGTCACTTCTCTAAAATATCAGTCTCTGCACATTGACTTCTGTTCAGGTCACCATGATCTCAGGAATCACTTAGCTTCTTTCTTATAACTCCTACCTTTATCCCCAACTCCCTCTTCAGTGCATTCTCTGTAATGCTAATGCTTTTACTTAAAGAACCTGTGAGACATCTTTAAAATTTTCAGATGTCCCTAAACATATTAACTCCACTAAGTTATAGGGCCAATGGATGTCTGCTGCACTGATTCATTTTTCACACATTGTTTCTGATTGTTTTATGTCATAGCCTTCTCTTCTTTAAAACCCCTATTCTCATGAGCATTGCCCACAGATCTGAGCACTTCCATGGTAATGAGAACACTTGGCAGAAACCTTTGCAATGATAAGCATTTGGCCTCTGGGTTTAAAGTGTTCAACAAATCCAAACAGCAGTGCCTCTGATATGTCAAAATGTAAGCAGAAATATTTGAACTCCAAGTTGTTTACACAACTGGGAGCAATTTGTAAATATTATTACTATATTGGATATGCCTGATGGAAAAATACAACATTTATCTTAAGTCACATTTAAATAAACAATGATTTCCTTCTGTGAGAAAGCTCATTTTTATTGTTAATTCCATATGTATTTCTGTGTAGCAGTAGCATATGATATCCTGTATTTTGCTAATCAGGTTATTTTGGTTGAAATTTATCAATGCAATTTCTTAAATAAGAAAAAATACTTTGCATGCGGAAAGCAGTCAAATAAGTTTCTAAGCCATTTAAAGGAATTACTAGGTATTATAAAACAAAAAAGTTAAGAGTGATCCAATTCTCATAAATGTTTGAGTGATGTTTTGAATGTCAGAGGAATTTTAGTCCTCAAAATTTATATTTTGCAGCCTAATACAGCTTTGTATGTCCTATTTAAAGCTCAATATTATCAACTGTGTGGCATGACAAATTAGAGGACCATAGTCAGACATTGTCTCACAGTTATACAATGTTCTTACATAATAGAAGATAAATAAGATCAAAGTCCCGCACACTGATGTGACTACACGTTACCAGCAATGTAGACCCAGAGGGAAACTGCTGCCAAGCCACTTCTAGTCTGCCATTCCCTCTTGACCCCTCGTGACCCATGCCTGGGTTGACTGAACAGGTCTCAGAAGGCTTCACCACCTTATCTTTTGCCAAAATATTTGCTCAAAAAAGAAAATTGAAATGGGATATGAAACCAACTATCCATGACTTGCATTGAGAACTAAGTTCTGGTATACATAGACATGATAAAGAAAAGATTCAGAGTGGAGTTAACCTGCCATCTGAAGCTAAATTGAAAATCATGGTTACTGCTGAATATGATATTACCATAGGCATTCGGGATTGTCAGACTAAGCTGAAAGACATTTGGGCCATTGGTCTTTATTTAACAAATATACCAACAAATTCCATAGCTGTTATAGATAAATACAGATAAAATATTCTTTAATATTTTCACAAGATGAGTATGCATGAGATGAAAAAAGAAAGCATTCTAACTAGACTTTTGTGTGCCCAACTAGGGACTTTTGTGTCTCACTAGACTTTGGCTGTATCTAACTAGACTTTTGTGTGTCACTAGACCTTTGTGTCTCCCAGCATAATCTAAATGACACATAACTGAAAGGTATAAAAATAATCTTTTTCATAGGGATATGATTAGTTAATAAATTTGCATTTCCTTACTGTAAAGAAAGCAATGAATAATCTCAAAATTTGACACAATCTATCTACCAATCAATAATTATACTTAATGCTACCTCTATTCTTGAAAGGTTTTAACAGGGAAAGTGAAGTTTTGTACTTGATTGATGTTTACCTTAATAAAGACAGAAATAATGGATATTTATAAACTTTAACAAATGATACTATCTCCTATATTGTAAAAACACAAAAATGTAATGCAAAAGATTTAAATTTTACCTTTCCGAGCTAAATAATTACATATAAAAATTTTGAACTATGCCTATAATGTCTGTGTGATTAAAAGATTTCAAGAAATGTGATAGAGACATTGAAGCATTTTGTGACCAGTAGACCTTGAACACAAACTGCAGGAAAATTATCTTTTATCCTCACAAAGAAGCCAACATATGAAACACTTGAGAGATAGGGCAGTGTTCTCTACTCTAGACAGTAATCTTCAATGTCGTATTTTAGGTTTTAAATGACTAAGTTTTTTGAACATATAGCAAGAAAAAGAATAAAAAGAAACAGATGGATAGAAACAGCAGATAAACAGCAAAACATCATCAAACTAGGTACTCAAAATATTCAGCAGCTACCTGGGCAGCACAAAAGAGCGAATTCTATTGGTGGATGGTGTTTGTGAGCCAACACTAAAGTTATGAACATGGTAGAGTTGCCTTATTACTAATCTGTCAAGGGGCAGCATGGGCATGGGGAATGGATTCCCTACCCTACCACCACCCACTCCCATCACTCAATGCCTGATGCAGGTGGGAGGACTGACCCTGGGGTCACAAGTAGGAAAGCTGGTCCTGCTGATTAGCTGCAGCACTAAAAAACGTGGTTCTTACACCACACCTGGGCAACACAGAGGAGCTGGCTCTGAAGGTGTGGGTGTGGGAGAACTAACCCTGAGGCCCTGAAAGATGGATAACCGCCCTTGCTCATCATTGCAAGGAGTGAGCTAGCCTGGGCAACGCTCACCCTAGTGGTGAGGACAAGGGAGAACTGACAGGCTTGCCAACTCTGAAATTACCCAGGCCCAGAACCATAAACGTTAGCCCACTCCAACATCTACCCCATCTGTGATCTGCTGGAACATATAAAGGGACAAGTCCCACAGACCCAAAGCTGTATGATCTCCATGACAAAGTAAAAAAAAAAACATGAAAATCAAAAGGAGTTTCAGTGAGGACCCAGCATTGATAATGTAGCAGAAAACCAGAAGAAACTTTTTGTAATGAACACTTGCAAGTAAAGCTATATGAATAAAGGGGGTTATTGCATGACTCAATGTGTCACACTATAGTTTCCATGATGAGAATGATTTTTTCCTTCTTTTTTTCTCTCTTCAATTTATTTTATTATATTTTGCATGGGGGTTGCAAGGAGAGAGACAAATACAAAGGGATGGGGAAATGAATGGGATAGAGATGCATGATGTAGAAACCACAAAACATAAATGAAAATAAAAGCTAAAAAAATACTCAGCAGCAATTAACCGAGGAAACCCCTTTGAGGGAAGTCAGCTGGAGTTGTTCCAGGAAGAGGGGACCCCAAGTAGAGAACAAATCATGACAGGTAATGATACATCACAAGTTACTTACATTTCAAGCTACTGGAAAACTACAGTAATTTTGACCAAAAGAGTCAGATATTGCTCAACTGGACCACAGACCTTAGTGTCATGAGTAAGGTACTGATATTTCAGGTAGGTTAAATGAACTAGTTACAGGATCTTACACAGAATTTTCAAAAGAAAGCCTGGGATGCCACATGAAGTATTAGAATCCAACACATAGTGAGCATGAGACTCAGCCATAAGAATCTTCATTCCCCAGCCCTACATAGTGATAGAATACATAGCCTTTATGTGAGCTCCTTCTATTTGATACTTCTTATTACCCATAGAATAACACCATTTTGATAAAAATTGTACGTAAAAGGAAAAGTGATAACAGACATTATAAAGCTAACCTTGACCAGGCAGAGTGTGAAAGCTGGAATTATTACTTTACACATGGATCTTACATATCATGCTACATTACTTACACTGGCTTTGGTGTGCTCTTCAGCAAATGATATGCTAAAGTAGGTAATTTCCCAAATGCTTTCTGGTTCTAGAAAAGACAATATGACCATGAGATCTTAAGGCTACTCACACAGTGGTGTGATGAGCAAGAGACTTTGAACAACTATCACAGGGCACAAGGAGTCTTGACTAACCTCTGAAGAATAGTCTTCACTAGAAGGTTTCTATATATAAGAAGGAAAGCTTCAGAGACAAGATCAGCACTGTGATGAAGAGCAGACCAAGACAGTCATAGTCATACAAAAAACAAGGTAAGACAGAACTGGAATCCTCTTTGTATAGCAATTGTGGCACCAAATGTTATTCCTTTCCATAATTTAATGTGCTGGAGGTCTTATGTAAAAACAATCAAACAAAACAACAGGATCAAATAACAAGAAGACAAAACAATAAGGAAACTCATTTATTGTAATTTTGCTATTTTCCAGGTTTGATCAGTATTTTTCTTGGAATTGACACAGAAATGTCTCCTAAGGTTTAGAGTTATTCATAATCATATGAAATAGCCAGAATTTCAGTTAATCTTTTGTAATCTTTGTTTCTCTAGCTTTCTAACCTCAAATAAATACATAATTACTTGTGCTACTTGAAAAAAATATACAGAGGGTAGAGTCTCTAAGACGCTATGATATCTCCTATAATGAATGGCAGAACATCGGGACAGTGCTTTAAATTAAAAAATGTTTAGTGACATTGTAAACCACAAATTCTAGTATAATTCCATTAAAAACAGTAGAAAATCAGTAAAATGTTATTTTGTTCTTAGTTTTTTAGCTTTTTTAATGACTCTAAGCTAATATACATTAATTCTGATCATGCATGAACCATGTTTTGGTCTTGAGCAGTATGGGATGAAAAGATGAAGCCAAGTTTGTAGTTTCTTTATTCCTCATGTTTCCAGAGGTCATTCCCACCCTGAGATTATGTAAAAGAGCAAACCCCAGGGTAGTGGCCTTTCATCTGTATTTTAATAAATAAAGATCTGAGAGTGAAACAGTCCCACTGGTCAGCCTTACAGACTAGATTATGGTAAAACATACCTTTAATCCCAATAGCCACACTAGTTGCCATAGAAACTGGGTGGTGTATGCTTTTAATGACAGTGGTGCATGCCTTTAATCCAAGCCCTAAAGGGGATTCTAAAATGGAAGGAAACAGCTCTCAGACACGCAGATTCCAAGAGGCAGGATCGCCATTTCAGACAGAGATCAAGGTAAGAGCCAGTGGCTGTATGTTTTGCTTTTAGGATCTTCAGGTTGAACCCTAGTTTCTGACTCTGAGTTTTTATTAATTGTGCCTCACCCCAGAAAAATTGAAATAAATGATCCTGGTAGCCCAAGTAAAACTCAACTTACGATATAATCAATTAGCTTATGTTTCTCCCTAAATTTTTTAAAAAAATATTTACCAGTCTTTCCTATAAAATGTGAAATTAAAAGAATGTATCTTTTCCAATAATCTATTTTTCAAATATTCCACTTCTTAAAAATGACAATTTAGAATTAAAGTGCCCTATGTTCTTTTCCTAATACTGATGTACCAGGATTTCTCCAGGCAGTAGACAATTGTTGACTATACTCTCCACCAAGAATTGTGGAGTCACTCACTTTCATGGTGAAAATCTGCAGTTCACTGTAATGTTTCTGAATATGTAAACCACATCACTTGTTTTACTATTCAAAATCAATATGTCTCTAGGTAGTGGTGGTGATGCACACTTTAATCCCAGCTCCTGGGAGGAAGAGGCAGGCAGATCTCTGAGTTTGAGGCCAACCTGACCTAGAGAGCGAGTTCCAGGAAAGCCGTGGCTACATAGAGAACCCCTGTCTCACAAAACAAAACAGAACAACAATGAAATCAAACATCTGTATCTTCCAAGTAGTATGATACAAAGCAAGTTATGACTTGGGTAAAATAAATGATTACAGAATAAATATATCAGCATACTTAATTTTCACACTGTGAGAAGAAATAAGAGCCAACATTATTTTCTCCTTTTAAAATTATATCATGGTTACCAGTATGATTGATAGAATTTCAATTTGAACTGAAATACTTTGATACCAGTGAGTATATATTAAATTACTATATTTTCTTGAGGGAACATTGATTTTGTTTTAAATTTATTTGTATTTATTTTGAATCCTCAGAAGTTTGGGGTTCTCTTATTGAGACAAGTGACAACCAGTAATTCAAACACTTAAGTGATATTGCTTTAATGTGAAGAATTTTATACAAAACCTTAGGCAGACTGTGAAGTTAATCAAATAGGTTTATCAACTTCTCAGCCACCAGTTTCCCCTCTCATTTCCAGAGGTACTTCCCTATTACTCTGTCCCAAGTCCTCAAAGTTCATTAGCCATATAGAAACCTCACCCTATGGCCAGTTAGAACTCTCAGTTCAACTGTCTTGATAACTGAGCAAAACCACATTAACATTTCTAAGGGGTCATCTTGTGATATATGAGGAATGTCTTTGTTTCTTTTCTTGTCATTGTGATAATAATGCAGCAAACCCCACTCAAGGGAGAAAGGGTTTTCCACAGCTCAAGGATACAGTCCATCCTTGCAGGGAAGTGAACTGTAAATACAGCATAAGGAAATAGTAGCCTACTGTCTATATGTATACTATGAGTTAAAAGCCTGTTTACTCTTTGAGAGGGTGGAGTGTTATGTGTGATCTCTTAAGGTTATTTTTATATTTTGTATTTTTATAAATAAAGATAAATAAATCTACCTCAGTGGATCATAGAGTTGAATACAGTTCAGAGGTCAAAGCACTCTAGGTCTTGTAGAAGACCCTGGCTTATTCCCAGCACTTGCATGACACCTCACAATAGTCTATAACTGTAGTTCCAGAGGATTATTTGTCATTTTTTCACTTCCACAGGCACCAGGCACACACATAGTACCGGTGTACAAATCCATTTGTAAACACTCACAAATTAAAAATATATCTAAAAAAGTAAAACAAAAGTTGAGCATGGAACACACATATAATCCTATCATTTGGGTGTGGGGGCAGTAAAACAAGTGATAAAGGCTAATACCGCTTCTCCATTTCTCATTTTCCTCCATCAAATGTGTCATGTAATCCTTTCTACAGTGCCAGGCATGGAAGACTAAGGTCTGGGTTTTACAATCCAGACTTACCTTGGTTTTTCTACGTAGACATGGATGGTCACACCGTAATCTTACTGGTTCAAATCTAAGAGTGCTAGAAGTACAGGAGTGAACCACCATGCCCAGAACAGTTAACCTGTACATCACTGGTGTGGGAGGTCTTTCTCTCTGTGTTTTTTCTTTTATTGGTTAATAAATAAAAACTGCTTTGAGCCTATGGCAGGGAAGAACAAAACTAGGTGGGGAAAGCTAGGCTGTATGCTGGGAGAAAGAAGATGCCATGCAGCCATAGCCAGGGTAGACATGCTGGAACTTTAGCTGTTAAGCCACAGTCACGTGACAATACACAGATTAATGGAAATGGATTTAATTAATATGTAAGAGTTAGCCAATAAGAAGATAGAGCTAATGGGCCAATAAGTGATTTAATTAATATAGTTTCTGTGTGATTATTTTGGGGCTTTGCATCCAGGAACCAAGAAGCAGCTGATTCCCTTCTCCAACACATCACTTTTTCCTAATTCAGTCATCCCTCACTATCTATAGGAGTGTCATGATTTCCATGGGTATGAAAGGTACAGATACTCAAGTCATTCGTGCAAAATAGAGTACAATGTGTATCTAATCTATACACATATGTCTATGGTCTTTAGTTTTTATTTCATTTGTTATTTCGTGAGGTTTTGCCTTTTTTGTTGTTTATTGTTTAGTTTCTGAATAGTGTTTCACTCTTTATCATAGGCCGAACTGGAACTCATAGCAATCCTTCTGCCTCAATCATCCAACTACTGGCATAGGTCACCATCTATAGCTAGCTATATACTTTAAATCATCTCTAGATAACTTATAACATCTAACAGTGTACATATGTTGTGCATTCATGCTGTACTGCATAGGAAATTGTAAGTGCAAAAGCACACATATATTTGTTACATATATAATTGATTCTAGATATTTTAATTTAGTTTATTGAATAAGAGGCTGTGAAACCACAAATTAAAAAGCACCTACTACATTAATGCCTACTTGAGAATATGCTGTTTAAATAACTGGTGAGTTAATGTGTCATGAAATAATGTTCAGACCATCATGATCAAAAAGAAAGAACATCTATATTTAATTTAAGGTGTCTGTGGTCTTTGTGAAAATCAATTACAATAGAAAAAACAAATCAAAGTTGTTATATAATTATCTGCTGTTTTAGACAACTACACTGACAGGAAAAAGGGAAACAAAGTATTAAGACAAAAAGTAAAAATTCTGTATTAAAAATATCATCTTATTTTCAGATTTGGTGGATAAAACTCTCCTTGCAATGTATCAAATGCATCAAGACAGCAAATCTCAGAAAGTATTTTTTTCTGTTTAAGTTGTTCTTTCTTTTTTATTACATTGTGTGTGTGTGTGTGTATGTGTATGAGAGAGAGAGAGAGAGAGAAGAGAAGGTAGCCATATGCATGCCACAACACATAGGTATAAATCAGAGGACATTTCCTGGAATTGGTCCTCTCCTGACATCATGCAAGTTCCATGTTCAAGTCATCATGTTTGGCAGCAAGCACATCACAGCCAGTTCACTAGTCCCGCCCTTAATTTTCCTACATAAACTATTTCATTCGCTCTTCTACAGAGAAAAAGCTGTTCCCTCCTAAGTTCTTTGGTGAGATTCCAGCAATCTCAGTCCCGTGTTTTCATATTTACAGAGAAATTGTTTTATTCTCCATTAACCAGGCATAAATTTAAGTAATCTTCTAGCAGAACTTTGGAAAAATGCATATCTTAAGTTTCTCTTCCCATGAGCATCATGAAGTAATAGCTGAGCTTGGCTTGCTGTACCCACAACCTTAATTAACTAGCTTGTGAACACAAAATATTCATAAGCATTGTTCCTTGAATGTTCCCTATAACGTCATTTCTGGCATTCCCATTCTTTCAAAGAATAAGAATCTCTCGATATCAAGTGTTTCAAATGACAATGGCAGTTTCTGAGCTTTCTTCTCATAGCATTTAAACAGCATCATCTTCGAAAATGACCTTTCTTGCACAATTGCCACATCTTTCAATCAGGATTAGAAAGATTCAAAGATATAGCAAGATCAAACTGAAGCTTTCTATAGTGCAGGTACTCTGTTATGAATTGAATTTAAAAAATAAGGCAAGGTCATTGTCACCTTACTGAATTCATATAAGTACATAATTGCAATGAAATGTGATAAAGGTCATGGTCAAACCACTGGCAAAAGGTGAATGTTGGCCAGAGTCTGCAGGGAGAAGTGCTCTCTTCATAAACATGGCTATGAGTTTCGCACCTCTTAAATTCTGTGGTTTAACACACACACATACACATACTCACACACACACAACAGGTAGTGTTTGTCATATCATTTCATGTATCAATATGATTAAATTTGATCTTATTTCCCATTTATTCTTGTTCCCTTCCTTATCCCAATTAGATTACTTTCACAGATAATTTCCCCCTTCCTCTTCTTTCTTCTCCTTCTCCCCTCCTTGTGATCAAATGTGTTTCCTTAGGTTGTTTACTGGAATCTAACTGAGCGATTGTTTACGAAGGAGTGTGGCTATCTGACCAGTGGCTATAACCCTGCAGAAAATACTGTTTCCTCTCTCAGCAACTGTTGACCATAGATCCTCAAAGAAAGGTACAGGCTAGCCCACCCCTCTCCTCTCCTTGATAGGATATTGATAGAATGAGTCTTATGCAAGTCTTGTCTGAAAAACATAGCTGTGGTGAATGTAAGTGTACAAAAGACAGGTTACAACAGAAAGACAGCAGTGATGATGCTCCTCCTCATCTTCCTGCTCTACATTCTTCCTGTCTCTTTTCTATGAGGCTGTGTGAGCCTTCGAGGGGGTGATATAAAGATATGATTAGTTAATTTCTCTGGAAAAAATAATTTTATTTCCCATCTGTTGTTGACCTTATTGATGAAGGAAATTTAATTTCTGTTCAAAGGATCCATGACTGTCCTGTTCAACAGTCAAAGATTTGAAGTTTTAAATGTGTTTGGGAAATCTCTACAAGAGTCCCACATTGTCTGTGTTCTCACTCTATCTCGACCTACTCTAACCAGACAAGAAGATTGGAAGCAGATATGAGAAGAAGTATGTCTCTTAACTTGGTGGCCTGGCCCCTGCTAGGCTACTTGCAGCTCTGTTCTATTTAAGTTCCATTTTTATGGGTTGAAGACAATCTACAAAAAGCCAGAGCTCTCACTTTCAGTAGACTCCTTTGAAATCTCTTCTGCATGTGCTTTCCTGGGTTCTGAATGCTGACTAGGTAACAAGACCCGTTATTCATATTTCTTTATCATGATGGTTAATCTGGATATCTGTCCTGAGCTCTGATGTGGACTTTCTGCAAGTCATTGTTCTTCTGAGCACTTAAGACTGCTCAGATCAGGACAGATAGGGGCTGAGAAAAGAGGTAACTTACACCCAGCTTCATCCCCCATATCCAAAACAAAAAGCACAGCCATACTCACAAAAACAGCAAAGTAGGGGTTAGTCTGTAGATACAGGAAGAAATTTAGTAATGACAAATACATGAGCTATGGCAGCCTCAAAATTAGACAAGAACAGACAAATGCACAAATAATTTAATTTCCATAAATGATATAGAACTTCTTTCACAAATATTAACAATGTAATTAAGGTCAATGAAGTTTAAGTAAGATGATACAGTGTCACTTATAGAAGTTATTATAACATATAAAGTTATTATTTTCCTTCATTTGCATATAAAAAGAGCATTTATTTCAGTGTTAGTAACATGCTGTTATATACTATTTTATTTTACTTTATTTTTAATTTCACTTTTCTCTGTGATCCAGAATTCCCTTAGCTAATTAAACTAATTCCCTTAGTTTGTTGCCTTCATGCAGATATTACTACACCTTAACTTTTAATTTAACTCTAATATCAAAGTGAATGCCTTTATGTTCCTAGTTGTACAAGCATTTATCCTTGAGGATGTGCTAACAGAAGCACAATGTGTATGACTTTTCTTTACATATTTATGGTTTCTTGCTTTTGTAATATAACCATGCCTCTGCAATACATACTATACTCTCTGTGTCTCTGTGGTTACCTAGATCTCCCATTATCCGTTATGTATATCATCCCTTGTGTTAGGTACATGATTTATCTAGTAAATCACCTAATGTTCATTTGTTAGCCAGTATAGGCCAGACGTTCTACCAGGGTTGAGGACAGAACATAAGTTCAAGGTCTCTGGAACCTGTGTTTTAATAGACAAGGAAGACAGTAAAGAAATGAATGCAATCATTAAGTAACAGCATGTTTAAAAAGCACTTTAACAATGCTTGGTGGTGAGTAGGTGAGGGGACAGAAGGTGAGTTTACTTACAGTTTATCTAGTAGTTCCTCCTTAAGACAGATATTTTTAATTTTAATTTTCCATTTAATATTGCCCAGCTTTAGGATTTAGAGAATCGTAACCACACTACCTGAGCTATGTTCTTAGCGTAAAGACCAGCTTCCTAATGTGAGCCTTTGTGAAGACAAGTTCATGGTTTGCACTCATTTAAATGTCTCATTAGTAATATAGAAGATGGTTATAAACAAACTACCAATTTGAAATGCATCAATTAGTTCATGGTCTCAAAAGAAACTCAGATTCTTATAAAAATTATATTTCTGGGTATCTAGCAAAATTTTGATCTAATCTAGTTTTATTTTAACTCAATAAGACAGCAGAAAATAACATTTTCAACATATTAACCTCCAAATTAATTATTTTAAACTCTATTTAACCAAAAGTTGAAATGTGTTGAGTGCATATTAAGAATTAATCCAAGTTCTTAATTATAGCAATACCCTATAATACCTTCAGATAGCTTTGCAGGACATATAACCTAAGTTCAACCATTTGGGATCATTTTAAGAACTAGCATTGTCACTTGCTTGTTTCTGTTTGGAATTCAGCTGGGGTCATTTCCAGACCCTACCTTCATGATGCCAAGTAGCAAGCCCCTCCTTGGAGTTGACTCAGTCTAGACTCTGCCCCTGAGAAAGCCCTTCATAGGCAGCTCCTCCCTTAGAGGGCTTTAGAAGCCCCACCCCTGGGATCCCTTTGTGGTTCTCTCATTTTCCTCTGGGGGGACCCAGGAATGCTTTGGGCAGATTCTACTTTTTGTTTTGTTTTTTGAGACAGGGTTTTTCTGTAGCTTTGGAGCCTGTCCTGGAACTAGCTCTGTAGACCAGGCTGGCCTTGAACTCACAGAGATCCGCCTGCCTCTGCCTCCTGTGCTGCCACTAACCAGCTTGCTTTGAAAAGATTAAACCTGGATTTATTAATTTGGTTTGATTGGCTTAATACATCAGTAGTGGTAGATTCCCATTAACCAGGGATTCAAAACCTAACAGCTGGTGCCAAACCCAAACAGAGTTGAGTTTTCCAGCTACCAGATGGCTGTGGAAAACCACTCTCCCTTCCCTGACATCAGACAGACATACTCAGTGAGTTACCCAATTTCAAGCCACTACCTCTAAAGGGATCCAGGAATCTTTCCACATTCCAGTCCACTTGATAAGACACTGCAGTGCCAGGCAGCTGGCCTGTTCTTGGGTAGAGATAGTGTAATGGTCAATGCTGCCCCTTTAAGAGACATGCCCTGCTCACTTCCTTCCACTTCCAGCCTGAATTCCCACCTTTCCTTCACTCCCCTGAAGAGAGGTAGCTTCTCTCTCCTCTCTCCTCTCTCTCTCT